>OX579634.1:271869-547037 GCA_951230915.1 Antitrichia curtipendula | reverse complement strand
AATGAGCTGCAATGAGTTACAATACATTGCCCAAGGTAGAATAAATCACTTATTGTGGTAGGTAGTATATGGTCAGGATACCCACCCTTGATACTTAGAATGTCCCATATCCAAAAAGTCATAATTTAGTTTTGTATATTTTCAAAAAACTAGCAATATAAATTAAATATTCTATCTAGAAATTTTGAATAGACTAATAAAATTCACCTACCTAATTGGAAAATGATGAAGTCAATCTTCTTAAGTGAAGATAATAACTCCAAGAATGCTGAAAATTAGAGGAATTACACTAATGATCATCAACTAATCCTTGGAAGGATTCCACCTTCGAAATATTGTCCAAATTAGACGCATGACATTTCATGTAAAAGCTCTCGACAATACCTTTCCAATGATGTATTGTAAGTCATATTTAAGTCTTCGAACGGTCAGACGATCAGTCGGCCAGGATGGGCGGACGGCTCGATCGAATTCAATCTTTGTAAGGACCTCACTGTCGAAGTTTTTGTCCAAATTAGACGCATAATATATCATTGGAAAGCTCTTGACAATACCTTTTCAATGGTATATTATGAGCCATATTTTAGTCGTTGGACGGTCAGATGGTCGGACGGCTAACCGCCCGTCCGCCTCAGCCCACCTGTCTGACCTCCCGTCCGACCCTGTGTCCACCCGCCCAGCTTTGTGTCCGACTTCTTGGCTTGTCCATCTGCCCAACTTTCTACATAACAACTATTTTGCCGTTCGCCCAACTATCCCCCTCTACTGAAAACATTGGATTCTCAAAAGCACAATTTTGCTTTCAAAGACTGCTATTAAATGCTATAAGCATCTACTATACATTAATGTATGCAAAAAAGGATAATTGAAGTTATTTTTCTACAAATGTAAGCCTATAATCTAAATGCTATACCTTAAATGTTATATCCTAAATCCTATACCCTACACCCTAAACTTTGAACCCTTACATTATTTACCAAAAACATTGGTGCAATGAGCGAAATATATTTGGGCCTTCAATTTCCTTTAAATATCATTATCAAAATATAGCACATATGAACCTCACGAGTTTATGCATTTATGTTTCCAATGTATTCTCTGTTTTTTTCATCAATTATTATGTACCAATGTACAAAGTAGAACATGTAATTATAACCTAAAGTATTTCTTTAAATTTTGTTGTAAACTGCATTCATAGTTTGAAACACCAAAATAAACAATCTAAATATAGTACAATCAGTTATATTATTTTATTATTCTATTAAGGGATGCTATTAAAATGCTTTAAGCACTTCAATGTAATTTAGTGTAGTTTAATGTAGCTCAAAATTAAATATTGCATTCATACAACCAAAATATAATTGAAGTTATTTTCCTACATCCTAAATTGTAAACCGTCAACAATATATCTCATACCTGAAATATTGGTGCTTTGATAGTAAAGAAGGTGATTGACCTTTAAATACGATAATCCTTCATGTATGATAATTATGGACCTCATTTATGTACATATTTGTTATGTACTTCTACATCAAAAATAATATCATCAATTCATCTTGTTGTAATATGCAAATGTGAAACATGCAATTTTGATTTGAAGGGTTACTTTAAATTTGGACTTAGAATGCATATCAAATTTAAAGGATCAGTATTATTAAACTACAATTGTACAATCAATTTTATACTTTTATTAGATGGTGTTATATTGGTGAAATGGAGAATCACCCATCTCCACATGATCTCGTGAATTTTTTAAAGACCAAATATGTACATTATGTAATATTGATTGATTTTTCAAAACAATTGCATTCTTCTGCTTCAAAAGAGAATATAGATTTCATTGGAGTAAATTAGTGGATTATAATTGAATAAAGAAAAGTGCTTGAATGCTTGTAATCTAAATAATGATGGCATTGAATATCGTTTTTATAAATAATTAATATTTGTATTTGGGAATATGTTGTCAGAGAGAGTTTTATGAGTCTATTCAAAGGTCTAGGTAAAACGTTGGATTTATAATGTGGATTTTTGTAAGGCCAGAGGGATTCTAGTTCCAAAATTAACTTATGATTTTCTTTATTGTAGATCATGTTGAAAATCAAGGGTGGGTATCCTAACCATATACTACCTACCACAATAAGTGATTTATTCTACCTTGGGCAATGTATTGTAACTCATTGCAGCTCATTTTACATACATTGTGGATTTGTTTAAGATTTTACGACACACGTTTTAACATATATTAATGTCGTCACACCTAAATTTGACATTTAAGGCAATGTTATATTCTAAAATCTTAAACAATGTTATTTTGTAGAATGGATACTTTGAAATTAATGATTGGAATAAGTAGGTCATACTTTAATGATTACAAGTAGATTTCATCTTAAGAAATAGTTTTCTTAACTTCACAAAAAAATTTAAATACTATTGTCAATATCAACTAATAGGACCAAAAATCTGAACATAAATAGAATTATCAATGTATGCCACAATCTTAAAACCAAAGAAATGTGGTAGCAATAAGAAATAATGCATGCACAAATGATTTTATAATTAGAAAGTTAAAATATTTTTTTAATCTTGGAGATTACAATATTAATTACATTAACGATTTTAATATTGATTTAATTGAGAGGTGGGAAAAAAATATGGTTAGGGTCTTGGTAATATATAATTTAAATCAAGCATACAAAGGTTTTGATAATCCAATTGCAAGCAAGCCACCCATCTAACTAAATCTTGACGAACTTGACCTTTTTAAGTACAAAAAAAGATTACAAGATTAGAAGAATTACACTAATAATTAGCACCTAATCCTTGGAGGGATCACATCGTCGAATTTTTTGTCCAAATTGAACGCATGATATACCATTGAAAAACTCTTGACAATACCTTTCCAATGGTATATTATAAGGCATATTTAAGTCGTCGGACGGTCAGATGATCAGACGGGCAGTTGGACGGTCGGTTAGATGGATAGACAGCTAACTAGACCTCAATCTTTGGAAGGATCTCACCGTCGGAGTTTTTGTCCAAATTGGACGCATAATATACCATTAGAAAGCTCTCCATAATACCTTTTCAATGGTATATTATGAGCCATATTTAGTCGTCGGACATTCAGACGGTCGGACGGCCTGTCCGCTCGACAGTCCGGAGTCCGACAGCCCATCCGACCTCGCGACCGACTACAATCTTTGGAAGGATCTCACCGTTGAAGTTTCTGTCCAAATTGGACGCATAGTGTACCATTGGAAAGCTCTTGACAATATCTTTCCAATGGTATATTATGAGCCATATTTTAGTCGGCGGACGGGCGGACAGCTGACAAACCGTCCGCTCGTCCACCCGTCCGCCGTCCGCTCGACTGTCCGGAGTCCGACGGCCCATCCGACCTCGCGACCGACTACAATCTTTGGAAGGATCTCACCGTTGGAGTTTTTGTCCAAATTGGACACATAGTATACCATTGGAAAGCTCTCGACAATATCTTTCCAATGGTACATTATGAGCCATATTTTAGTCGGTGGACGGGCGGACAACTAACAAACCGTCCGCTCGTCCGCCCGTCCGCCGTCCGCCGTCCGCCTGTCCGCCCGTCCGCTCGACTGTCCGGAGTCCGACGGCCCATCCGACGTTGCGACCGACTACAATCTTTGGAAGGATCTCACCGTCGGAGTTTTTGTCCAAATTGGACGCATAATATACCATTGGAAAGCTCTCGACAATATCTTTCCAATGGTACATTATGAGCCATATTTTAGTCGGTGGACGGGCGGACAACTAACAAACCGTCCGCTTGTCATCGTCCGCTCGTCCGCCCGTCCGCCGTCCGCCGTCCGCCCGTCCGCCGTCCGCCGTCCGCCTGTCCGCCCGTCCGCTCGACTGTCCGGAGTCCGACGGCCCATCCGACGTTGCGACCGACTACAATCTTTGGAAGGATCTCACCGTCGGAGTTTTTGTCCAAATTGGACGCATAATATACCATTGGAAAGCTCTCGACAATACCTTTCCAATGGTATATTATGAGCCATATTTTAATTGGCGGACGGGCGGACAGCTGACAAACCGTCCGCTCGTCTGCTTGTCTGCGCCGTCCGCCTGTCCGCACCGTCCGCTTGTCTACAGTTCGCCCGTCCGCCTGTCCGCCCATCCGTCGTCCGCCTATCCGCACCGTCCGCCCATCCGCGCATCCGACGGTCCGACCGTGCGGACGGGCCGTCCGACCGTCCACTGTATGGTCGGACGGCCCATCCAGGAATGTCACAGGACATCCGGGGGTCAGCGTCCACGTCTGCCGGACGTAGACGCCCTGTCAACCTTGGTTGTTAAAGGTCTATTTGCAAAATGAAACTGAATCATATATCTATTTCTAGAAATTTGGTGTTGTCTTTTCCTATTACTGTAGGTTGGTAGCAGATTCGGCATAAAACAATTCCCGAAAATCTAGCCGAATTATTCTGTAAATCTTTCTTCAAGAAAGCCCAATACCAAACAAAACAAAAAGCTAAAATGCCAAATATAATGGAAGTCACTAAACTCCAGAATAAGCTTATTAGCTAATTCTAGAAGATTGAAGGTGCTTCCAGGAGGGCGTAATCTATTGCCAGCTTTGTACCAAACTTAGCTAATTCCATAAAGAAGAAGGCTCCGTTCCAATCTTGGCGCTAAGCTCAACTCCTTTTGATAAATTAGAATTGCTTTCAAAATGGCATCTTCATCTACTGTACGTTTGCTAAAAGGCCAACATGAAAAATCTCAACAGTACTATACTGTAGAAATCAAAAGTTTCCAACTTCAATCTAATACAATACATAAATATCTAAGTTCTTACATTTCCTATCAAGTGAAAGCTTTTGCAAAATAGTTATATTAGTGGTCTCAGATTTGGCAGTTCACATACCATGTAGCTTTGTACTTTTATACAAAAAATGAGGACCTTGAAAGTATATGGGTGAAATCCATAGCTCTACATTACTGTATAGTAGATCAAGCTTCTACAATAGCGTCGAATTTATGTATACAACTGAGGTAAAGTGGATCAAATTTGCTTCTAAGTGGATCAAACTTGCTTCCAAGTGGATCGAGCATGCTTCCAAGTGGGTTGAAACTAATTACATGAGTTTCATGAGTTATTGAACTTTACACCAAAGCACAAAGCATAGTAAAAAGGGTCAAAGCTGCTTCCAGGAGTAGAAGTGATTAAAAACTTCATACTTCCACATAAAGTGTCTGCAGCAAGCTCATTGAGTTTGGCAAAATTTAGCATTGCTTTAAAAAAATTGTGTTTTCAATCCTACTTGAACAAACACATAAGTTATGTGCTAAATATCATGTTGCCCCTTTGTACCAAGCACCACTTTTTGCACCAAGCCACCTCCTTTGTATTGAGCCATTCTTCTCCACTAAGCTCCTTCTATTACGATGACATCCTGCTTGGCGTTGAGAAGCTTGCGCCAAGTTCGTGAATCCAACTCATTCTCGTTCCATAAATAACATGTTCCTTGTCATCAGTAAATTTCTCCATGTCATAATAAGCCGTTTTTTATATTGAACACTGCAATAATTGTGCGGAGTTACTATAAACAATATCATGAGCTGGATGCACACACCATTCATTTGAAAGAATCAAAGAATGCTCCTATAAGTATTCTAGCTAGTGAAGATACATTAATCTTTTGGAACTTGTTCTGAATACGACCTCCTGTTTGAGCACAATAGAATGTTGATGATGTGTAGAGAAGGTGACTCACCTTGTATCAGTTTTCATTTGTAGCATGCAAAGAAGTTCATGGGAGATGCATCAAGCTTGATCTGAAGTAGAGAGAGAGTAGTTTTCATGACTGCATTGAGAAGCAACGGTTCTGATTTAGAAGAAGGAGCTTCGACATCTGCACAGCTTTGACATATGCGGCATCATTGATGTTTGCAGCAACTGTCTCGAACTGAAAAAAGGAGTTCCGGTATTTACAAAGCTTTGACGGTTACAATAGCTTCAAGGTCTACACTGACATGTCTGATCTAAAGGAAGAAGTTTTCATGTCTGTAGCAATAGGCTTGATCTAAAGAGACTTTCCATGTTTGCAACGGTACTGCGGTCTAATTTGCAGCAAATGTCTTCAAGAAGGTAAGTGAAGCATCGCTACAATGTTATACTAGTTTTTGCACATAGATGGTAAATGTGCTTGAATCGTTGCCAAGTCTTTGCTTACATGGGGATTCCAATAGACTGTTTAGTTTACTTACCTTCTAATTCTCATTTTTGTTGTGATGCAGAGCTATAGATCGTTCTTCTCGCCAATGCACACAAATCAAAGACGCTTGCTCCTTCTCTTGATTTTATGCACAGCAAAGCAACACGTGACAAGATTTGCTCCATAGAAGCTTCCATCGAGTCATTTGGATCTGAAGTATTGTTGTCACATGTGCTTTCAGGTTCAAGCATGCTTAAAGTTGTTGCAATTGATGATGTTGAAAAAAGCAAAGTGGTCATGTTGTCTTTCATTGCTTGAGTTTGAAACTCTTTGTCAAAGGCAATCAACAGGCCTGGTTGCTTCCAACCTTTCAAGATCATATCTTTTTTCTCGAAGACATAAAACCATGCTTTGTATAACCAATCGCAGATAAGAGGTTTGATAGTGGACATCTTGAAATCCAATGTTGCTTCTTCACCATTGTCTAGTTGTTTAGTGATATTGGCCATGGTCCATGTATTGAATTGTAATATAAAAGCATGCTTTCAAAGGCCTTTGAATGATAATGTCAGTTGGTTGTAAAACACTTGTACAATTTACTAGAATGAATAAGACCAAGATCTCTGGATGTTTGTTTTTTATCCAAGATAAAAATTCCATTCACTACAAAGAAACGGATATTTTACGACTACAAAAATATGACTGAGGATGATTGACGACTAGTTGCAGTCATATTCTTGAAGGCCAACACCTTGAGGCAAAATATGACTGCAAAATATGACTGTCAATCATTTTTGGGCCTTCTATTTCACAAGTATACACTATATGATCATTAGGAACACCAAAGTACTTCATAGGGAACATAGGAAACATGTTTGGAGAACGCTAAGTCATATTGTCAATCTTATTTTCATGATAGTGACATTTGTTTTGTTTGGGGCAATCCATGAAAAATACGGGCAATTCAAAAAAAAAATAGACAAGCCATTGTTTAAGATTTTGAAATCCTACTCACCTATTTTTTAGGATTTTGAAACCTAATCACCACTTTTTTAGGGTTTTAAAACCCTAGCCGCCACTTTTTAGGGTCTTGAAACCCTAGCCGCCACTTTTTTTGGCCCTTTTTCCTTGCTTTTTATTGTCTCTTAGCTCATACTTGTTATTGTTTCTTATTTTTTGCTTCTTAGTTGCTGTCTTTTGTTGCATCTTAACTCTTGTTTCTTATTGCTTCTTAGTTCTAATCATGCTTCTTGTTTCTTGTTATTGCATTTAAACTCTTTCTTTCTCTAGCATTTTAACTCTTTCTTCTTCTTAGTTCTTGAATTTTGTTTCTTCTTGTTGCTTTTTAATTCTTGCTTCTTGTTTCTTTTTGTTGCATCTTAACTTTTGTTTCTTGTTGTGTCTTAGATTCTTAGTTGTTGCTTCTTGTTTCTTTTTGTTGCATCTTAACTCTTGTTTCTTGTTGTTTCTTATTGTGTCTTAGTTGTTGCTTCTTGTTTCTTATTGTGTCTTAGTTGTTGTTTCTTATTTCTTGTTGCATCTTAACTCTTGCTTGTTGTTATCTCTTAATACTTGTCTATTTTTTCTTCTTGTTTTCTCCATCACCATTCTTATTTTTCCTACCCTAAACTTGAGCTACATATTTTATGTTATTGTAAGCCTTTGAAGGTTGAGCTTTGTTGTTCATTCACTAAAAACTAACCTCCCGTTTCTTTAATTGTTTATACAAGCATCAAAGTTGAAACAAAGTCACTGGAAGCTACTTGCAATCCAATAGAGCCATCTTCACATTATTGTAAGGAATATAGGCCTTATTAGATTTTGTGAATGATTCATTGTGGTATATATGTTTTGTATTGGTGAGTAATAAATGTCAATGAAGAGAATTGCTTTCCTTCTTGCATTCTCTCTCTCCAATATGATTATCTCTAGTATATCTCTAAAATCATATGTATTCATTTTTAACTACATGGAGTCTTTTCCAAAATATGACTGCAATTAGTCATAAATTATCAATAACATCCATATGAACTACCACATCAACCAAAATATAACTCATAAGAGTCATATTTCACATTAGTAAAATATGACTAACAAGAGTCATATTCCACATCATTCAAAAAAATGACTAACAAGAGTCATATTCTACATCTACAAAAAATATGACTGAACAAAGTCATATGCCACATTAGCCAAAATATGACTAACCGCAGTCATATTCTCCGTCAACCAAAATATGACTGACAGCAATCATATTCCGCGTCAGCCAAAATATGACTGACGGTAGTCATATGTCACATTAGCCAAAATATAACTAATCGCAGTCATATTTCACGTCAGCCAAAATATGACTAACCGCAATCATATTCTACGTCAGCCAAAAAAATGACTACATAGTGTCACATGTCACGTAGGATTTATTTTTGTTTGCTCGGGCAACTCCAAAAAAAAGTCAAGCCCTCAAAGATAGTCAAAATATACGCCTTGTTGGCAAAATACGGCTAATTATAAATAATTATACCCCCCAAAAATATGACTGCCAATATGACTGATGTCTGAAGCAACTCGTCGGTAATGACTCATGTCAGTCATGTTGCAGTCATCTACAGTGATTTCTGCGGCCAGTCATATTTTTTGATTTTACGACTCATTGCAGTCATATTTTGTAGTCATAAAACATTGGTTTTGTTGTAGTGTTTGATTTGTATACAGACCAGCAATCTATCAACCAAATTAACGGATATTATTTTGGTAAGCCTAATTCTTTAGCCTTTGCTACTCTGTAAATCTGCAAAATGTTTTCTACAAAATCTTTGCAAGTTTGAAGCGTTGACCAATGATTGCTGCTAGTTGTCTAGTCCCATCCTAGACCTTGGCAAAGTTGACGATCTTCATTGAGCAATGGGAGAGATTGAAAGATAGTGCAAGTAAAAATAACTTGTAAAGGTAGTAAAATACCTTCTGATGTAGAGGATACCATAGCAGTAATTTGTCATTTGTCCTCTTTACCATGCACAATAACTTGTTTAGAGCCTTTATTTTCCCATGTCTTTGATCCTCTAGTCGGAACTAAATGAATCCTTCTCTAGTCTGAATTTACCACAAGCAAAGGAAGAATATCATTTAGTTTAGAAAGATAAGAAACTCTTTGAACCATTTTTCTGCCTTGATCTTCCCAATCCTTTGGTAATTTTCTTGCAACTGAAGTGGAAATTTGGTAACTCAAGTTAAGATTTTTTTTGATAAAATTCCTTGTCCAGTCAATAGAAACCTTGAATCCCGTTTTGGAACTAGAATCTAGTAAGTGAAGAATTCGTTTTTGAATGATAGCTTTTATCAATGGTTATATGGTTGTTCCGTAGAGTAGTGTCCTACTTCACACTGTCTTTTTAGGATAGAAACAATCTCATTTTCTACCTGAGGATACTTGGAGAGGATTGGTACATGTTGAGAAACCTTTGTGAAGCTTGTTTAATTTTGCATACAATGTTTGTATTTTTTTCTAAGCATCCCAGTAGATGTAAACCACCCATATAAGGTACTCCTTCTCAATCCATCATATACGCTATGGACTTGTCTTGGCTCTTTATAAACAACTCGTAAATAAAGTAAAGCAGCGAGATAATTTTGATGACGCTTCATAGCAGCATAAACAGGGCGCCAAAGGGAAGGACAAAACCAATTGGTATAAGCACCTCTAACCTTTGTTGTCTTCATTGATTTCTCCAACTTCGGCTTCAGCAGTTGTAGAATAACTTCACTTTTTGGACGTCCAACCCTCCTCTTTGATGTCGCAACCTTTGGTACTACTTGTTTCATATCCATCTCATCATTGAACATCTCCAACTCGTGAGAAATGGATTCAAATCTCTCATCTTTGCTAATAGTGCCAAACAAGTTACTAATCATCAATTGCTTCGTAGCCATTTTGCAAACTTACGTCCTAAACACAGCACTCAAATATCATCTGTCTTCTAAATATCACCATTAGTAAAACTAAAAGAAGATTACAGTAAGATTTCTTGACTTTTACTTGAAATTTGAGGGATCATTTTAGAATAAGTCATCATAGATGGATGAATTTGAAAGAAAGATTATCCCTATTCTACTAAAAAAAGTAGTTGGCTGCTGAATAATGACAAATATTTTTTGAAAAGGCCGAATCTTATTTTAATTGCTATTTTTAGTGCTGAATCAAATTTTCTAGAAAAATATTAAATTCTGCGATGGACTGCCGAATCTGCTACCGACCTACAGTACTAAGCCCAATTCCACACCTCATCAATGTACGTGACCTACTTTCAAGCCAATCATCTAAAATCAAGGACATAGATTTAATACCATCTAAATCTTGCAAAATTGGAGTCTTTTCCACCTAATTATTATGGCCAATTAGCAATGCATTAGCTTAATGTCATTGACAACTACCCTACGACTACCATTTCACTACATATTAAAGCAAGTCACTAAGTTTTGAAGCCATGGACAACGATAGTAAAAGTCACGTAAGAAGGTCTAGCAAGGAAGTATCACTATGGGTGATTCTTTTTTTTAATGTGGCATGTGAAATTTAGCATTGGGTGAAGGAGCTTGGTATTTCTAGCTAGAGTTCACGTACAAACTCTCATTGCCTTATTGCAATCCAATGCCTTCCATTCCCAGGCTCTTATAAATGGTGTTTTGTCTTGGTTTGAGCCTACTCATGCAAAATTTAGACACCATCATTATAGGCAATTGACAAAAATATTAGGGTGGAGAGAAAGAGAAGGCATATTGACATCAGAGTACTTGAAGCTATCAAGCTCTTATAGCCAGAGGAAGAAACCAAAACTACCACTTTGAAGAGATGGGACTCAATTTAGTTATTTTCTCTCATTCCCAACTAAATTTGTAATGACTCAATTGAGGTACATTGGATGATTTCTTGGTACAATTTTTGTAAGTCATAATTTGTCAATTTGAAGTATATTAGGGATTTGGGGGGGCTCTCTTACATTGTAATTTTGGTCCTCTATCCCATAGGTAAGCCTTTCTAAAAAACCTCAAACTCAATGCAAGGCTGCAATTGCCAACAATTCCAACAAAATAAATCTCAATGCAAGTCCTTAATCAAATTCAATTTCAGCAATAGTTTGTAGGGCCTCTTCGATAGTCCACAATGCTTTAGAGAATCGATTGCACCACAATTTCATCATGGAGGAATTTGATCCTTTGATCTTTCAAACACCTCCTTTCTATGATACTAATTTTGTAGACAATCAAGAATTTGAAATTGTAAGAAGGAAATCTAGTTGCCAAAAAATTAGTAAAGGGAATTCTAATGAAGCAGAATATGGGAAAAAAGAAATATAAAGTCTATTAGAGATAGTATTTAGTTGAGTGTTTGTATAACATAGAATCCCATAAAAAAGATCAATATACAAAATCCAACAAAAAATTGTGCCATTGCCAAACAGAGGAGGCATTCTTCAATGCCATTGAAGGTCATGGACATACAATAGAGTGAAGCTTGTAGTTGCTAGAGTAGTAGTTGGAAATGGCACCATTGCCACGCAAGGGCAAATCAGTAGCCCAAACCAATTTGTAGGAGAGTGGACAAAATTACAATGAATGGAAGAGGACCAAACAGAAGGGTCCCTACCAACGTGGCATGGTTGGTGAGTGGTCTGGAAATAGGGGATTTGGGCATTTGGCTCTAAGGACTTCTTAGCCATGGAATGAGTTCCATATTTTGGATTGTTTTTTTGGAGTTGGATTGGATGCTTTAAATCTTAATTTTTTGAATATTGAACCAAATCCTAAGGTCAAAAATTATAATGTTTCTGCATGCAAGCAATCTCTGTCTTAGAGGATTTGAAGGAAGTAAGGATAATAATATGGCGTATAGTATTAGAAAAGAAGAAGTAGGCATTGGATGAGATAGGCCTGAGGATTTTGTTGGACATAACAATCCTTTTGAAGGATTATTTCTCGTTTGTCGTCTACAAAGAAGACAATGGAAGAACAAATTGCCCTTCTTGTGATGTATAGAAATGATAACTCTATTATCAAATATGAAAGAAATGACAAAGGAAGAACATGATGGGGATGTTGAAGAAGGTAATATTAAAGATGTCAATGGCATCAAGCATTTGTACCAAGGTGAGTTATGAAACTACAAATATATAAGGTATGATTAAGTTCTTATTGAATTCACAATCTCATCGAGGAACTAACTTTCAAAAATAGTGTTGTTGGGTCATTGCACGAAACACTTGTACTATTTGTTGCGTTTTGCCTTTTTGGTCAGTCAATACTATAGGTACTATTAGTACTGTGAGTACTATAGCGGTGTGGAAGAAGAAATCTGGGCCGTTAATCTTTCTGATGATCTTCTGCGCCGCTACCACGTGTACGTCCGTGATTGGATGATATGGACGGATGGTGAGGTCTGTTTGTCCGAGGGGGGGGGGCTTGGATGCAATCCAGGTAGCAGTGATTGAGAAATTCACGCCAACTACCATCCACGTCAGAGACTATCATCCAAAGTAGGCCCCCACCAGTACTATTGAGTACCACGGGGAACCTTACAGTACTATTTTTTGGCAGAGACTTCAATTTCCCCTGGAAAATAGGCTGTTGACATTTATATTTTTTTAAATTACAAAAAAGGCTTAAAAAAATAAGGTAAAAAATGGCCATTTTGGAGAACTTAGAAGAGAAAGGTAATCTTCAAGAAAACTATGAATTATGAAATTCTACTCTCCGGAAATGCATGCTCATTGAAGCACACTTTAGGGCAAACCAGAAGACAATGGAAGCAAGGATTTTTGAATCCCTCTCGGTAGAAGGTGTATGTTGCTTATAGGAAGAGGTTCACCAAAGCTCTAGTCAAAATTTCCTATTTTGGGCTCTCAATAGTACTAAAAAACCCCAAAATGGAAAGTGTGACAAATTAAGAAAAATCAGTCTTAAATGCTAAACTAATTTGAAAAAATTTGAAAAAATTTGAGCATGTTGAAAATTCCCAATACAACCTTCGCCTTGAATTTTGTATTCATTGGTTCATTTTTCAAAAACTTATGGCACAAAATCACTTTCACTTGCAACATGTGACGGAAAATAGTACAAGTGTTTCGTGCAATGACCCTGTTATTCTAAAAAAATTAGTTGGACATGGTTATGCATGATACTGTATTATAAATCAATCAATATGCATTGCATGATGATGCCAATGGAAATTAGATGGATGGATCAAATTGGGAAGACTTCTAATTGTAAAGATGACCAAACCAACCATGGTTTTGAGTTTGAAACTTAAGCCTTTTTTGACATATTATGGGTATAAAACATTGACCCAACTGGAAGATCTATTGGCATAAAGTGAGTTCCATTTTCCTTGTTTTCCAAGCATTGACAAATTGCTTGCATCTTACAAATCCAACCACATATGTGCATGAGAAGAATTTTCTTGTGTATGAGAAGATGGGTCAACTAAAGTGGTTGCTAAGTTTGATTTGAAATAGTTGCAAAAGGGCATGGCATCTTGGGAGTCCGCAACAATGACAAAGATGATGATAAGGTCCAAGAAGGCATATTGCTCATCACAACAACATATGCCCCCCAAACCACAAAAATGGATGATGAAAATGTAGTGCTTGGTAGATACTAAAACCAAGTTTGTATTTAACTTTGAGGTGTATTGTGGAAAGGCCCAAGTCATAGATGGCAACAAGTCCCATTGGACATGTAGAATCTAGTTTAGCACAAGGTGTTTTCTTGAATTTATTGGGTGGATTTGATGAAAGGCCATGTGGTTATTATCGACAATTATTTCTTCTACATTGGCTTTTGGAAGGGACCTCCTAGATTGAGGCATTAACACCACAAGGACAATGTGTTCTAACCACATTGACCTTCCTTTAGTCTTACAAAATACAAGATCCTTCAACCAAAGTACGCAAAGTACTTTGGAGTGAAGAATGGTTGCATGAGTCTCAAAAGATGAGTGCCATTGCTTGGAAAGATACACACCAGGTTGTGCTAATTCTTTCTCCCCATGCCAAGCCAATTCAATATCCCAAAGAGCATCTAGGTATTACCATTCCACAACATAATGGTGCCATTTGACAAGATATTAAAGCCTCGTCTATTCATCTTGAGTACACCCAATCCATGTATGGTGTAGACATGGCAGATCAATTGAGGGCTTCATATTGTTCTCAAAGTTGTTTGCACAAGTGGTGGAACTAAGGGGTTTGTTTTTTTATTGAACACGAGAATTATGAATAATTATGTTCATAATTTATTTGTGATGAATATAAGAACAACAAAAACCCATGTCCTCCAGTGACACATTTGCAATTTCGGATGGAGTTGTGAGCACAACTAAGATAGTGTGCTCCAAAAGTGCCCATCTTTTTCAAACCGCCCCTATTTTTAGGTAGAGAATAGAGATGGGGTGATCCTTAAATGGACCAATTTAGCAATTGAATGCATAGAAGAAAAAATATTTTTCTATTGCAAGAGTCAATCATTGTCTTTGATTTCCGCTCATCTCTTTACAAGTTGTAAGTAGACAGATTTTGGAAGACCTATGGTCACAAATAGGTGCCTATGCCCTGAATCTTTGAAAATCTATAAGTAATTCAAAAATGCTTGAAAAAATACAAAACCATTTGTGTTAGGTACCACATCTATTTTTCTTTCTCTGAAAAATGATCTAAAATATTTCTGTCCAAGTAAGCCTGTGAAAAAGGTGGACCAGCCCTTAAATGGTCGCTTTAAGAGCATGTTACCTTATTGAGAAGGGTTGCACTACAAAGGGAAAGAACACCCCGTCTGGCCCTGCCTGGAGACAGCACACGCTACATGTCAGTTGCTATGAGCTCACCTTGCACACCATTCATATTTTTTTTTTTTTAATTTAACTATTTAATGGAAAGTCTACATATGTAAATTGTAAGATTTAGTAAATTAAGATGGTGAGAGAATGGTCTCCCCTCAAAAAAATAAAGTGAATGTACTTAGTTAGGGCCGCTTCATACTATGGCCGACTAAGTCAAGAGGCTATGGGATTGAGTAGCCAAACTTTGTTGAGAGTCCAAAGAAATGAGCAATAAATAGGCAATAAAATATAGGAATTGGACCCTTTGGTTGGCCATAGTGTGAAGCCTCCAAAGGCCAAGTCCAAATCCTTGGCAATGAACTCCCAAGGCCTCTCAACTTGGATGGCCAAAGTCTGAAGCCTCCAAAGGCCAAGCCTTAAGTCCAAACTCTTAGCAATGAACTGCCACCTACCAATCTAATGCTTGAGATTTTGTCATAAGTTGATGGCCTATTGGCCATAATTTGGGTCTCTATTTTTAGTCGACCCAAATTTCCTTTGAGAGTCCGTCGCCATGTAGGCAATTTATTGCCACATAGGTAGTTAGACGGTGATGACCTTTTAACTTGTACCTTCTAGTGTGAAGTGTCGAGAGGCCAAACTTTGAGTTTCTTGAAATTTGATTGGTGGAAATCCACAGCCTCTTGACCTTTGGCCATAGTGTGAATTGGCCCTCAATGTAATGGAATTTTTTTGACAATGTGACCTTCAAATATTTTTTGCCATATTGTAAGCTCGTGCAAGATGAATTGCTAAGGTCTAAAAATTGGCAGACCTACTCCTAACATATCTTTTCACTTGAATCTATGAATTTCAATCATAATCAATCATAGTGTAGTGCAAAAAATAGAAACAAATAGAGGTCAAGGTAGAGTGAACTAGTTGGGCACTACTCAAAATAATTCTGAATCTATTTTCAAATCCCTATGATCTACAAAAAATTACACAATTAAATATGAAATTTTTTATAACATACATTCAAGGATGCTTTACATCTTCAGGTTGGGCCAATTTGTAGTCTAAGAGACCCCAAATCCTTACTTGTGATCGGACAAAAGGTTGAAATTTGTGCAATTGGCCTTAAGGGGAATGGCTAACTCTCTACGTGTAAAGCCTCCCTTAGTATCATACTTTCATCTTGTATGGTTGAATACCCCCTCAAAATATCGGTTCTCAAATTTATGTCTACATTTCTACAAAAGGTAGTTTGGACTCTTTTTGGCAAAACATAATCAAAAACTTTGGGAGTTAACCCCTCATCGCCGGAGGGGACAAAAAGTGTCCTCACAGAAAATTCAAAGTGCTGTAACTTTTGCATCCAATGTCCAAACTCAATAAAACTTGTTGGTAAAGTTGCGCTCTCTCTTCTAGTTTATGTGGCAGAATTTTCAGATCAATGCAAGCTTTATTGATTTCTTGAAAGCCAATCGAAGTTCATAGGTCCAATTTGAATTCACCAAACTGCATTTGAAGGCTGCAACTTCGGGGGCTTGTATCTCCTTCATCCAATGTTCGTTTTCAATCAAATTTGTTGTGTTATATTCCCCTTTAAGTCTAGTTATTGTGGTTAAATTTTCATGTCAACCCAAGTTGTTTTGAATGCTTGGGAGCAATTCGAAGTTCAAAATCTAGACATTTTTGCATTACAGTGAACTTTGGTGGCTTATAACTTCTTCATACAGGAGTTTTTTTCAATAATTTTTGTTGGAAAAGTTTCACATACTAGTCTAGTTCTTGTGGTAAAATTTTCATATCAATCCAAGAAGATATTATTGACTGAGAAGCATTTTAGCAGAGGTAGGTTCAGCTGTAGATGTGTTTTTTTGCTACTTTTTTCACTGTTTTTTGACATTTCAAAACAACTTTGCAAATGCAATGAGTCAATTAAATGTGTTTTTTTTCCACCAAAGTGTTTGTCTTTTGGTTTAGAATCACCTTTTAGTTTAAAGTTTTTTCATTTGAGTAGGTTTAGAAATCGAATTCCACCTCGAAATGTGTTTTTAGGAAAATTTCAGCATCTTTTTTCAACACTAAAACATTATAATCTTTCAATCTATACGGTCAAATGACCCCAAATTTTACTTACACCATCTACAACATGCACACTATAATATTGTACGGTTGAGATTTTTATAACTTATTCACATTTAGATTTATAACACTTGAAAAGCAAGGTTGTTTTTGACATGGTTAGAGCTTCGGCGGTGAGGGGTTAACCTTATAAAGATGTTGTCAATCAGATCCAATAGATGATGGAAAGTTCTTCATGTAAGATAGAAAAGCATATGTTCATCTGAGGAATTTTGTGCAAAAAGGGGAACTCTTGCACAATAGTTTGACCTCCAATGAGTTCTTTGGTTTTATTAAATAGATGATTCACATTGCACTAAGAATGATGATTTCTATAGGTTTGCATTATGACAACTTAGTGTGGAATTGAGATTGAAAGGGTGAAAATGGGATTGAAAGGCCATGATCACCATTATGTGGTTTTCACTCATGGCAAAAGATTCATTCATTATGCTATGATCTTGACCCTTAACCCCTACATGACCAAGGCATTTCTTCCATCAAAAGACACCAAAACTCCCATTTCTATTACAAAGAGAAAAAAACTTTAGAAATTGTTTTATTTTTGCATATCTAACCATAGAATCTTATACTAAACTAAATAATATGAGAATGTGTGGATGAAATTTCAAGAACTTTGACCACATAGATTGCAAGATATTTGCATTCAAGGTGATGAAAACAAGTTTTTTTGCACCTTGTTCAACTACATTCTTTGGCTTTGAATCTTCTTTAACTTAAATTTTTTGTACTAAAGATGATGTTATCCTAATATTTTATATTTAAGAGTTGAGTTGAAAATCTAGGAAAAAATAATTAGAAAAAAACAATTGATTTTCATTCATTAAAAATTTGTTAAGTAAAAATAGGTTCAAAATTGAAGGGAACACTATATTGTTAATAGCTTTAAGATGGAATTGAAACACAATAATTTCAATGGTTAGATTGTTTGAACTTGCAAACTAAACCCTATCTAACAAAAAAATTGTAAAAATTGCATTAAAAAATAAATTCTAGAAGTTATTTTTTCAAGAAGATGTTTAGATTGCCCGAAAAACTAAGATTGTCTATAACTTTCTCATCACTACAGTAGTCCAAATAGAATGAATCAAAACTTCACATGTAGACAAAAATATAGTATTTTACGGAGAAATTTTTTTTAATTTAATTTTGACTTTTTGTGATTTTTTTTTACTACCCGCCAAACTTTGATTTTACTTATTGTGCCATAACTTTTGCTTCCATGCACCAATTGAAATAAAAATTGTACAACCACAAAGCTCTTGTACAATTTCAAATTCTCAAAAAATTTCAAAAAAATTCACCTAAAATTGATGTTGTAGGAACCTGCCCGGACCCAAATTGTCCCCCAAGGGGATAGATGGTCCTTTAGGACCAAGATGTTAAAATTTTGATTAATGAATGAATGCAAACATGTTTGAAAGATACAAAGTATTGTTTTTTTGTCATTCGTCTAAATGTTTATAAATTCTTGTATTCTTCTTTGTACATTGTACAACATAGATTTGTAGACCTTTCCCTTAAAAAAAATATTCCATAATTCAAGTGTATAGGTATGTTTGACCTCAAAAAGTAACTTCTTTAGTTAAAAAAATGAATTGTGAATAATAAATTGAATAAATACTAAAATTAAAAATATTTAAAATCACTATAATTAAAACCTCATATTTTGAACCGAGAATAAAATAAATCTTGTGAAAATTGACACACATTCAATCTATGATCAATTTTAGAAAGGAATTTCAGTTTTTTTATTTTAATTTTATTGAAAATTATTGTAGAAAATTTAACTATATAGATATGATCTATGTATCATATTTTTCAATTTTGTTTGAAAATAAAAATAAAACCATTCTTTTAAGTTTTATTTTATAATATATTTTCTCAAGTTTGTCATTCTAATTTTTATTTTATAATACATATTCCATAAATTTGGATTACCAAGGGTCCTTAAGGGATACTTTGGGATTACCATTGAGACAATGTAAAGAACTAAGGGTGTGACATTTTGCATCCAATTAGACAAAAGTAGTCTTCCCTGTATTAAAGACAACAATGCATATTTTCCTTTGACTACTTGTATTGTAAGTGTTTTTAATTCAAAAATAAGCTGACTAAAATATGTATAAAAAATTATATAATTTATGGTTCTATTGCCAGAAAAATTAAAAATCTAATTAGTCTAAATATGAGCATTGACTAAAGGACAACAATGGGCCATTCTATTTTAGTATGATTATGCATGTCATCAAATTTCAAATCTTTATTTTTATATATATTCTATTTTACTGCAATAAACAAATGAAACATTTTATTTTATTTATTCAAATACTAGAACTTCATCCATATGATGTTGTTCATCTATGTTATTAGAACTTTGTCCTTCACTATACTTTCAATCTATTCAATACATCTTGCTCTATCAAGGTTTTTGCTTGAGAGTATGTTTTGTTGTTTGATGTAGTTCATCTAAGCTCTTATTTGCTTAACCCCTCAACGCCCGAGGGGCTCAAAAGTAGCCTCTCATAGTTTGGAAGTCCAATTCAAAGTGATGTAACTTTTGCATCCAATGTCCAAATTCAAAAAAACTTGTTGGTAAAGTTGCGCATACTAGTCTAGTTTATGTGACAAAATTTTCAGACCAATACAAGATGAATTGAGTTTGTGACAGCCGTTCAAAGTTCACAGGTTCAATTTGATTTCAGCACATTGCATTGTCGCGGCTGCAACTTCGGGGGCTTGTATCTCCTTCATCCAATGGCTGTTTTCAATAAAATTTGTTGTATTTTGTTCCTCTAGACATCTAATTAATGAGGTAAAATTTTCATGGCAAGCCAAGTTGTTTTGAATGTTTGGGAGCAATTCGAAGTTCAAAACCCTAACATTGTTTGGTTAGTGTGAACTTCGGCGGCTTGTTACTTTTTCATACTGTGTCCGCTTTCAAATTTTGTTTTTGGGAAAGTTGTGCATACTTGTCTAGTTTGTGTGGCTAAAATTTTGTATCAATCAAAGAAGTATCAAGTGACTGAAAAGCATTTTAGTAGAAGTAGATTTAGCCTTACATTTGTTTTTTGCACCCTTTTTTGCTATTTTGTTTTTACATTTCAAAGTCATTTTACAAACACAATGATTTAATTTAATGAATTTTTTTTCACCAATGTGTTTATATGTTGATTTCAAACCACTTTCAAGTGTAAAGTTTTTTCATTTGAGTAGGTTTAGAAATCAAATTTCACCTCCTAATGTGTTTTAAGGAAAATTTCAGGATCTTTTTTCAACACTAAAACATTATAATCTTGCAATCTATGAGGTCAAATGACTCCAAATTTGATCCACGTCATCTACAGTATGCACACAACAAGATTGTACGGTTGAGATTTTGATACCTTCATGACATGTAGACTTATAAGGCTTGAAAAGCAATGATGTTTTTAAGCCCAAAATGGCCGTGGGCCTTGAGGGGTTAAAGAATCTTTAGATTCTTGTATGAATGCTTTTGAACAAGCAATTTGTTACATTTTTAATTCTTGTGAATTTGTATATGCTATTATTTTGCGCAATAGAAGATTCAAAAGATTATGGGTTCAGTAGCTTCTCTGCTGAGTGCAGTTATTAGATTTTCTAATTTTTAGTCACAATTTAGTTCTACTTTATATCAATCAAAATTTAAAATAAACTTACAAGTCTGTGGCTTTTCACGATTTCACATACTCTAGTGCTTTAGGTATGAAGATTTGACAATTTTTTTGCTAAAAGTGCATAAAAAGAGTTTTAAGAAAATTTAAAGAGAAAACAACTTGAGAATTCTTTGCTAATGTGTACCTCTTCCAGTTTCTATATTCATTAGAATTTCTCCTATATGTTTTTAGTTATTCTTAATTTATTTCTATTATTTTTTTAAAAAGAATTGTTGTGGCTGTTAGACTTACAATGGTCATCACTTTACTTGCACAAACTACAGAGAATTAAATAGATTAATTAGTTAGAGTAGATGTTTGCGTCTCCTATTTTTACTATTATCTTTTTTTTTAGATTTTGATAATTTGATATTTTATGGCAAATTGTTGCTTCTTCAAGCATTTGGACATTCCAACATCATGAAAATATGTTTTACTTACAACCTTCCTTCACATTTTCACTATGACATGCAATAAGTGTCAAAATTCTAGTTGTAGATCAAATCTTTGTAAGTATGACAATCTTTGCAAACTAATTTAAAGGACAATAGAATGTTTTTCTCTTATTGCATGTTGTTAAAAGCTCTTTATTTATTTGTTCATCATTGGATAATTGCTTACAATATAGGTGTTTGAACACCCAAATTATGTGAAACAAATTTTTAAATCCTTGTTACATTACCTAATTTGTTTAAGTGTTTTATCTCAGCCTTTGAAACAAAGCAAAAACAAATGGATTTTGGTTTGTTTGATGTATAAATTCCTACATGTGGGTATAGGCATTGTCCAATTTGCAGAAATTAGACTCTTTTGGAGTTCAATTCAAGTTGAAGGAAAAAAAATATGGTCCTTGAAATTGAAGTTACTCTAAAGTTGATTTTAACCCCAAAGGTTTTTTGACTATGTTTTCACCAAAAATGCTCAAAAATTGCCATTTCTAATACAAGTACCAAAGTTTAGAAAAAAAACCATTTTAGACAAATGTAACCGTAGGATCTTGTTGTATGCTGTTTGAGAAGATGTGGAAAAATTTTCAATAAATTCCGCCGTGTAGATTGCAAGTTGAAGTGACAAAAATCCTTTTTTTGCCCCTACAAAAAAATGGGCAGCTGCACTTCACAAGGCCAGATCTTTATAGAAAAAATTCCAAAATGGTTGTAACTCTTTGGATTCATTCTTCAAGGCAAGTTGGCTACATGCTTGAAAATATTTAGATCATTTGGAATTGTACAATATATATGAAAAAAATAGTAAGTAGAAAGAAGTAGAGAATGATTCAAAATACTAAATTGTTAACCATTTATTTATAGAATGCCAATTCCAATGGTCGTAATGTTGTAATAAACAATGTAAACCTTATTTTTTTATTTTTTTTCAAAAATATTAAAAAGACAATAAAATAAAAGACTTCAAAGTTTATTTTAGCATAGAGTATTTATAACTACTTGTAAACTACCCACAACTAAAACTCCTTGTAACTGTCATTTCATTAATCAAAATGGAATGATTCAAGTTTTCCATGTGTACAAAAATCCAGAAAATCAATTTCAAATTTTTATTTTTCAAAAAAGTGATTCTTAAAGAAGTTTTTTTTGTTGCCCAGGTTGCCCGCCTAGCAATGAAAACTACATATCATTCAATAACTTTTTGACAATGTAGTCAAAAGTTATAAAAAAATTGTTGGGCCTTGAAGCTACTCCATGGGAAAATATTATGTGAAAATTTTAAATTAAAAAAATAAAAATTCCATTTGTAGTGAGCTACCCAAAATTGCTATGTTGCCAAAAAACACACTTTGATCCTTTAGGGGTTAATTATAGAATGTGATATAAAATATTGCGCCAATTGTGAAATGGTATTATACTTCTAAATCCAAGTTTGTATGTGGTATTAAGAGGGATTCAAAGTTTTGGATGGGTTTCAATTATTTTAACTTCATTTGTCTAATTTTTGATAAATAAAATTTTGTTTTTGGATGTCAAAGGAGATTTGGAATACTAATTACTTTCTCTATTTGATTCTTAAGTCTATCCTTCAATTAGAAACTTTGAATGATTCTTCATTTGCAAATTGACTAATTTTGAGTCTAAATCCATCCACACTTATCTCTTACAATTTGATGGTTACATAAGTTTACATAAGTTTTTATGGTTTGGAAAGGATTGGATATGTTACTATAGGATTTCAACCTAGATTTCAGTGCTAAACTTTTAAGTTCTAAAGTTGATTTACTATTTTGCAAGTCTTTTGCACTTAGTCTTATTAAAGCCAACTTATTTTGATTTTGATTCTTAAATTTGAAGTGCCTAGATTATAATGTTTGAATTCCAAAAAGATTTTTCACTCCCTAATTGGACATTCTCAGCATGAATTAGAGGAATTTAAAGTTTTGAAAGACTTTTGACCTCCAAAACTTCATTCAAGTTTTTTTTTCTAGTTTTTAAATTTTTTTTTTGGTATTTTATAGCGAAATTATGCTTCTAAAATATAATTATTCTATAAAATTGGTTTGTTTCTTAGTTTCACTCTAAGTTATGTTTTATCATCCAAACTTAGCTTTAAAAATGTCCAAACTTCATCCTACTCTATCTCTTACAATTTTTTTTTTAGTGCTGTATAGTTTTGAACACCTATTTTTTTTAAATATGAGACTTTTACTTAATATCTAAGCTTTGCTGCAACTTCTTAAGTATATGTGAAGTATAAATTGTATGTGGTATGGTTCTTGATTAGAGGATTTTGTTCAAGGACTTCAAATTTCAAACACTTAGAACAAATTGTGTCAATTCCAAAATGGTATGCCACATGTTGAATGAATTTGCCTAGAAAGAATTAGAGACTTCTAAAGTTTTGCATGATTTTAGGTTAATAAAACTTAAGATTGGTATCCATTGTGCAAAGGTCGTGAAGCCAAAAAAATTTGGTTGTTGAATGTTCGAAACATTTAACTAATACTAATACTTCAAACAAAAATATTTAGGGTATGATAACTAAGTACAACTACTTTCCAACTATATTTTTTCATAGTATGCTAAAAATCTTGACAATTTAGAAAATTTGGTAATCATAGGGGCCCAAAAATTAAGACATACTTAAATAATACCCCCTAAAGGACCAACATGCATTCTTGGCAACATATAAATTTAGGGCAGGTACGTACGTATGACTAAAAATTTGCATATTTTAGGCTAAAGTTTTAATAGAAGGTGGAGACAAGGAATATCTTTCATATGCACAAAATTTCATGACATTTGGAAATATGAATTAAAAGTTATGGCCTAATATGTTACTTTTTTCTGTAAATGGATAGTCCGTGAAAGTTTTGAAAGCCAAGATGCCTTATTTATCTACTTCAGGACTTTTGAAAGTCCATAATTAATAATGGTCATCGAGAAATCTCACAATGGTCATCATGAGATAATCTAAAACATTGAGAGATCAGTAGAAACATCGAAAGATCTATACAAACATTGGGAGCAGGGTTGTCTTCCCAGATACCACGACACGTGATGTCCCCGATGTCCAATAGTGGCTCCGTGACGTCCAAAAAGGTCAAACTGCCCGTTCACTTTTACTAATTTTTTTTTCTAGTGCCCGACAATCTAGCTACCATGTGGCCACCCCGTGGCACATTCATGGGCGACCGCAGGTAGAGGCGACTGTAGGTATGACAGGGGCGACCGCCTTTTTTTTTTTTCTCCAGATTTGGTAGCCAACTGTTATATGACTGGAAAATAAAATCTTTGGGGATATGGGTGTCATAGTCACCATACAAACAACTCATATACTTCAATTAATGAAATAGCTTAATTACTAATTTAGTATCCAATACTTAGGAATTTAATTTCCTAAGTACAACAAGTTGGGTAGGGGCGACTACGTCTAGGCAACCGCCTCTTTTTCTTTTCTTTTGTCCCCTGCACTCGCCTTTTTTTTTCCACGGTTGCCCCCTTGGACCAGCAGTCGCCTGAACTGTGTACTTGCGGTCGCCTTTTTTTTTTTCCGTGGTTGCCCTTGCACCCAAAGTCGCCCTAGTCTCCATACCCGCGGTCGTCCTTGATGACGTGGTTTTCTCTTTCCACATCACTGCCACGTAGGAAAATTTCGGGCAACCCGAAATGGAATCCAAATTTTCTATTAGACTTTTGATTCTTTTTTGTCGGACGCTCGTCACACACAACGTCCAACATGTCACCAATATCCTGGAACATGTCTGACAAGACAACCCTGATTGGGAGATCTCACAATGTTATTATCTCGTGATCTTTGGATGTTTAGTCCATAATTCAGTTAATAGTCCAGAAGTAGTTAAATGTGGCATCAAGATTAGTTCTCTTCCATTTTTCCATTTAGACAATCATCAATTAGACTCTAAAAAATCCCCAACTGACAATGTCAGCTCAACAGACATTCTCCTTTACATACAATTGCCGTCACAAGATTGCCATCCTTTAACAACACTAAGATGGATAATGGTGATTTTACCATCCTCTTTCTTCTATGAGGAGTAAATTATCAAATTAGAGTAATGTGTCTAACAAATTTGGTCTACTCCATACTTCTTGCTTTGAATTGTTTTCAGTGACTTGTTTGGATAATAGGCATATGTAGACACAATCTCTAAATTCCACTAGCGATCTCATCTAGAGATCAACAAAAGACTAGAATGCACAACTGCACACGATATCAATGTATGAAGAAAAATACGATAGGAAAAGAATATGAGAGCTTCTTCCAATGGATGAAAAAGAGAGAACTTACAAGGTAGTAGCTGTATCATAAAAACGTATAGAATCATCATTGGAGGCAATTACAAGAAGATCATTGGTCCAATGAAAATCAAGTAAATTAGTCTTTGCTATCAAATAAGGAGAAAACACAACAAACAATTGAATCAAGACTAGACATGTTAGAGATCACATAGGAAAAGAAAACACAACAATATCATTTAAGTATTGAAAGATCCAATAGGTTTAGCATTCATTATAAACCATAGGATATCCATATAACTATATAATTGTATAATTAGGCAATGGTCCTCCCCGTATTAGTAAGGACTTACCTCTCTAGATGCATGGGAGAGACTTTCAATTAGTTCAAGGATTGAATAGGGCTGAGAAATCATATAAAACAGTTTTCAAACCAAAGTATCCAACCGCTACACCTAACCACTAGCACAAATGAAAGTGATCTACTAGTAGAAAATTTGTGTCCAAATCAATAGAAAATGGACAAGGAAATGTTGATTTTATTTGTCTATTTTCTATTGATTTGGACATGTTGACTTGGACACTATGAAACAAAAAAGTGTTAATTTGGTTGTTCATTTGGACAAGTACAAAAAGAATTTTAAGAATAAATAAAATACTAGCCAATTGGCATCCGCCACATGGCAAGTGCCACACTAGTACTTAGGATAAAAAGTGCTATGCTAACAAGCCACCTAGGCAACCACCACACAAGTAGGCCACCCCCAAGCCAAGGGGTGTCAAAAGGGATTCAAACCTTGCACCCCTTGCTTGGTGGGAGAAGGCCCTTGTCTATTGCACCATGTTGTGGCTTACATATACATGTGTGGTTTAAGTTTTTATTTATTTGTTTTTTATTATCATTTTCCATTTGGTTTATTATGTCAGCAGACTTTAGAGTCCGTTTTAATATAGTATAATAACTTTTCTCAAAAAAACTTGAACTAAGAAAAGTTGTCAAATGAAGCTAAATTTCATCATTAAAAATCTGTTTGCAATTTAGATTCTCCAATAAAATGTTATGAACAAAATTCAGAGAGGATATTTGAAAATATCTTACAATGTTCCCTATGGTGTTCCCAACATTGGGAGCGTCACCTTTTTTAGACGGGGCCCTTAAAAATCTTGTGAAAATTATAAGTAATTAATTTATAATCAATTTCAGAAAGGATTTCAATTTTTGCTTTCAAACTTTATTAAAGGATATTGATAAGCATAGATATAAATTTAAATTTATAGATATGATCTATGCAACTTATTATTTTATATTTTTTTGATTAATAATGTCACTAAATTAGTCTCCAAATAGTACATCTACACAATTTTAGAAATTAGGATAATCCCTAGTCCTTAAGGGATTAAAGAATACTCTTCTAAACTTAGAGGTTTAAATATTTTAGAAGCAGTGTTTCACCCAATTATGAAACTAGTTGGTGGTCAAATGAGAGGAAAATCACTATTTTATTTTGATTGTACAAATACTAGCTATCAAGAAAGGTTGTTGTTTTCAACAATTGTTATCTAGCACTAAAGTGTCAAACAATGACATGTTATGAAATTCAAAACATTTTGGCACTTTTTTTGACACTAAAGTGTCAAAACTTGACTATATTATATTTTATTTTTGACATTTCAGTGTTGGAAATAGGACTGAAAATTTCTATTGTCAAAAACAATTGTTTTAAAATTTAAAAAAAAAAAATGTGCTCTGCTTTAAAAATTGGTAACTAATTCCTCAAAGGTCCAAAAAATACAACGGAACTTTGTCTTCTTCTTGACTTTCAAAGGAAAGTAACTGAATTTTACAAAAAAAAGATTGAATGTACACCTTTAAAAAAAAATGCAATAAATGCTAAATAGATACATTATCTTGTATAAGTTTTAAAAATGTCTAATTTCATATGTAGTTTTATAAGACACTAAGAATTCCCATCACCACCCATGAAGTGATGGGTTCAAATTCCATAGCTTATGTTTTATTTGCCTTGGGCAATTTGGGTGGGGTGGAGTAGCAAGTTTGGATAGTTTGGACAACCCAAAATTGTAGACAAGGGCAAGCAAATCAGATAAAGAGTTCAAATAGCCCCAATTTTTTAATTTTTTATCACATTTTTTTACACTTTTTTCAACACTCTTTCTAGTACATTAGGTTTGATAATCTTTTAGATACTTTTTTCTACACTAAATTGTCAAAAAGTAAGATTTTCTTATAATGTTTTTATGACACTTTAGTGCCCAAAAGTATCAAATTTAGTGTTCTCTTATGTCTTGGTTGATTAAAAAAGAAAAACTCCAATCCAATAATCAACATGAATAAAGAATTTAAAAATGTGATTTTATTATTTTAACTACCATACTAAATGCTATAGCAAGGCGCAAAGTATTTTGAAAAATAGATGCTGAAATTTTGGAAAAAAGATTTTGTCAATTTAAAAAGAAATTGTGAAGAAAAAATAATCATTCTTTTTCAAACACAGGACAAATCAAATTTTCTAACTGCAATTAATTATTAAATGGGTAATGCCAACCTTAACCACTTTGTATTGTATACAATCTTTTGAGAGTAGCAAAATATTACTCCCTCCATTTCAGTTTAGGTGTCCCATTTGGTATTTTTTTGGCCCAAATTAAGTGTTAGGTATGTCTTGCATAACTTCACAACCACATTGAACAATGTATGCATCATAAGGGAGGTGAGAAGCTAATTCTGCATCACGCTCAAGGTGATCTTTTGTCATTTGCAACACCTTTGATAATTATTGCTTCCATTGATTTTCAATATTTTGATCATGCATTATTACAACATTAGGAAGACAAAAAGAAACTAATTTTGCACCTCTCAACCCTAAATTTAAAATTAAAGTCTAAATCCTATCTCTTTAACTTCAAACCCTCTCTAACTGTGATGTAAAAGCAATTAAAGTGCTTTTCTTTATCTCATGGACTTTCATGAAAAGGGACACTTTGTTCAAGATGGAGGGCAAGAGACCGATAGCGAACAAGTACCGCGAGGGAAAGATGAAAAGGACTTTGAAAAGAGAGTTAAACAGTGCTTGAAATTGCTGGGAGTATAATTAATTGACTAAACAAACCAAACAAAAACTACAATGCGTGCAGTGCAAAGTGAAAGTTCAATGCGACTTTCAACTTTGGAAATTCATAACTAATTCATTGTGTCCATAAGTACAATACAAATGAAGGTGCAACAATCATCATCAATTCAATATCGTGACAAGCTAATTTCCAATATAGTCCGTAACACTTTTCAGTATTTTCAAATTTCATTTGCTTATCTGCACTGGACATTCTTCATGTCAAGGGCCAGAGTGGCTGATCAGAAGGAAAAATGTTGAAATCGCGATTGACCAGATGTCACAGCAGGCAAATTAAGCAAAAAAAGACTCCGTCCTCTACTTCCTAAAGAACATTAACTGTCGCAACCTTAACAGCAGAAATGGACAGACCTAAGTTATCTGAAAATGCAGAGTACCACAGCCTCTGAAACAAATTAAATTTGCATAATTACAAAGGACAGGAGTTCGTAATAAACAGCTATTGAACAAGGAGGGGGACAAATTAAAAAAAAGAAAAAAAAAAGCAGCCCTCTTATTGTCAGTTCTGTGCAACATGATGCCTTCAGCTCGACTCTCATAAATTATTGGAGAATAATGCATGAACAAAGTGGCTGAGATGCCCAGGCGCCAACTGCTGCTTACTTTTTCAGGGATGTGGAGAGCACTACATACGTAAGAAACTGGAGGCCGTCATGAACTTTTTCGACTGCAATGCTTGCAACTTCTTGTATGTCGCTGTTTAAAGCTTGAGCCCTATCTTCAATTGAACCTCCTTTTTGCAGCCCTTGCCTTACATCTTCCTCGTCCACTTCTTTAGCAATGCGGATTTCACTCTTAATAGCAGCTTGAAACGCAGCTGCTACATCTCCAACAGCTGATAACATAGTTTTTGTCAGTAATAGTAGAGCAACCCACTTAACAGTGGCATTGATGTTCAAGCTGATAAATTCAGATGAGTATAAAATTCAACTTCTTTCCTTGTTCCAGATTGGACATTCAATGTCAGTTATAAGACAATATCTAATTATGTTATGGGGATGTTAAAGCTGTAGAGAAGTTCCAAGCTAGAAGACATGCCTGTGACAAAGCTATCAGACACAGCTTCAATATCAGCTGTCATAGCGCATGCACGTGCTTTGATCGCTTGGCCCCGAGACACACAATCCTCGGACCAATCCATTCCCTCGACCTCTTTTTCACGTGTAAGAACCAGTTTCCCAAGCAGTAGCAAATGCCCGATGCACAAAGTGCAAAGCTCCGAGAGCCTCTGTAATTCAGATAATTGCCCTTGTCAGCAATTTTTCCATATCAAATGACCAAAGAGTGCGTCCCATGCAACTGTACGCCTTATCAGTCCATTCAAAGCTGTTGCGCTGGACGTCACCAGCACGTGAAGAACACGCAAAGAACTCAATGGCGGACTAATAAATCTTCACCCATGATCATGCCATGCGGGTCGGAAGAAACTTCCACCCTGCACAGCAACTCAAGGTGACATATGCAGAAGGCAAGGAAAAATGCTTACATGAATGCTATCTGCCTTAATAGCGTCCAGCCGATCATTTGATTTCTGCACGACCTCTGACATTGCCAATCCGCTCAGTGTTGCTGCAAAACTGCAACAGTGCAGCCAGGCTTAGAACCTGAGATGGCAGCCACATCTAAATAGTTGCAAAACTAAGGTATGATCAGGAGAATTAGAGCTTCCACATGGAGACAAGACCTGAAACAGACTCAATGAGCACAATTACCCAGTAGCCATCTCTGCAGCTTGGCTGACACTTGACTCGCGAAGAGCACGAATCTCATTTCCATTGTGAGAAGCACCAGCAACTTTCTTGCCCTTGCCAGAATCTGGTGAACCAATCTCAGTATCCCCATTGAATGACAAAACTTGTTGCAGCTGCTTCAATTGCGATTCAAAAGCAGTTCTTTCCTCGCCTGATAACTTTGCCTTTGCTCGGTTACACAATAATGTGTAGTGATTGGATAACTCTTCCAATTCCTGAAAATGTCAATAATCTAACTTAACAACGAAGATCAAAGGAATGCAGCACATAGGCCAATATGAAGTATGAAAAACTTTGGTTCTAATCAAGACCATATTCTTGGAAATTCTTACATCCAAGAAGTTCATATCACTTAAACCAGGTCGCTCTGATTCCCAGTAAACCAAACCATGAAAAAAAGAAACGGATGTGTAAGAAATTTTCAAGAGTAGAGAGCAATAACCTCCATATGTTCTGGTCCGCCATATATGTAAAAGCAGCGGTCAAAAGTAACGTCCTCGGTGTAGCTCTCCACTTCTCCAGTGGGCTCCACTTCAGGCCCTTTCTCGTCCGTTTCAAGATCAAAACCCGTCTCAGATGCCAAAATGTCCAATGTCTCCCTACCAACATACTCCAGGGCACGTATGCCCTTAACAGTAAGCTCTCTGCCACTCTGGAATCAGAGATCATAAATGGTAGGTTAGATTCGATAATTAGAACCAAAGGGTCTGGGGTACTCATTGACTCAATCAAAATGATGCGATGTGTTAGAATTCGAACACGTCCATAATTATTGACTTACAACGTTATCCGAATCACACTGCCCCGGGGTACGTGTTAAAGAGGTAGTCTCACTATACAAACGGTGCAAATTTTGGGGGCGTTTGTTTCAATTTGGGTTTCAAATCAAAGGTTTTGCCCAGTCAAATCCAATGAGATCATCCCTAACCTTAATTCTCAGATTGAGTATGTCACGAAGTGATCGAAGATAGGCCTTAGAATACTGGTGGTGGTGATAGGAACCTTTGATTTGCATGCAACTAGGACACATCCTACTACCTTGGATCTAGGTTGTCACAACCTCTCCCACGTCCCTTTGGGTGTGATACTATCGGTTTGAACTAGCAAGCAGCCCATGCCCACCTGGAGAAGATTTGGTGGAAGAACCCCGCCTTGATTTAAGCTCGTGCTCTCCAACCTGCATCCCATAACATTTTCAGTCTGTTACTACTTCCCTTTCCAATTGAGCCCTACGGTGCAAAACTTAGGATCCTATTCCACTTTTTAATGACTTCAAGCCCTATGCTTGCGAACTTACTTCTGCACCAGGTTGACACTCCCCTTCCATGCATTCCCTAGCGCTTGCCATGCACCCGTAGTCAGGTTATCAACAGAGTCATCCAATACCTTTAGACCCTGCATTGAGCACAATCAAAGAGAAAACGATGATGAGCACATCCCGACTTTGTATAACTTCCTGAGACATAAACACCTGAAATTAAAGCAGAAAATCTCATCAGCGGCATGCTTGCAGACCTGTCCTAGAAAAGAGTCTTCGCTTGCAGTCTCCAATTTCTGTAAGGCAGCCTTGCGCCGAGCATCTTCTTCAGTGGCTTCCTCAGGGTCAGCACCCTCGAGCTCCTTTTTCTCTACCTTGAGAGAGTCTACTTCCTCACTATCTACCAGTGCATCATCCATTACAGTCTGCTGCAGATCTGCAATGCCCTTCGCTGCTGCTGCTGCCTGCAACGACAAGCCCAATTAAATCATCGTAAAAAACTGAAGGACCCGAAAAGGTGAGACATGTGTCCATAAGCGCCGAAGGGGAGCAGGAAGACAGCCTAGAAGGCAAATTGATAATTCTACGATAACTGAAGAGATTCTCAAGCGACTGAAAAGCAGGATAAGCTAAAGCAGAAGAATATATCAGTATTTAATTGAAGGGGAGCACCAGTTTACCCTGATTTTAGTACACTGATGATTTTCACAACATAACATGGCGAACAGTCGGACTGAAAGCAAGGAAATGACCTGCAGAAAAAGACTTTCATTTGTTCTAATATATTCAACACCAATACGAAGGTTCTCCAACTACAATTAAGGCATAAAGTCGCTATAAACCTACTGAGAACGTGGTCCAAGACTTACATGAGTATCTCTGCAGTTCATAAGATATTACCTCTCATCGTGTAGGCATTCTTGCACCATGTAATCATGATGAATCCGCTATTCATGGCTGAGGCACCAAAAAGATCTTATTGTAGCCCGTGCAATCTAAGGAATGGTTTAGACTATACTGACAAAACCATTCTCATATCTGACTACTCTAATGGGGTCATAGACTAAATTTCTTGGGGCCCTTTGCAGCACTTGAGGATCTTTCTTAATTCTCAAAAGTCTGCAAGAACTGATATATTTCCAGTTAATATACGGTACAGGGGACTTTAAAAGTTCTGTCTCAAACAGGCTGCAAAACGGAAAATTATATCAAGCTGTACGAAAACCACTTGTCGTAGCGTCCTACCGGACACCCTAACAATTAGGGGAAAAAAATCAGCGAGTTTGTTTCAAATCAAATCTGGTAAGTCTGGCAATACCCCTCGCAGTTTCCATATACCCCGACATTACACGCATAAAACCCATTGAGAACTACTCTTATTTCCATTTCCAACACCTAATCTAAAAGAGTGAACGCTGCCTTTACAACATCGCGAAAAAAAAAGGCCTCGATTACCGCAGGGAGCAATTGAGTGTGAAAAAAGTCACCACAATCCAGCAAAGCTCCTTGAAAACAACTACGCAATCTTTCTGAACGCCTCCAGCGTAGCCGCGATTGCACAACAATCGATTACTCCTCAACGTTGACACAATTTCGCTCTCACCTGAACATCGCTTTCTCTCTCTCTCTCTAGCATCATCAACACAAACCCTGCCCTAACAAAAACACTCTTCACTGGAAAACTACGCAAATAACAGACGGCCCCGCATCGGACTCACATTTTTCTGAATCTCCTCAGCAGCGTCAGTAGCTGCCTGCTGGATCTCGTTCAAAACGGAGAAGGCGGAGGACTTCCACGAGCCCCAGCCCCATCCGCCACCGCCACCGGCACCGCCACTCGACGACGTTGCTGCTGCGGCAGGAGCAGGCGCAAGGACCGGCTCCTTGGGTACCAGTGCGACGTCGTCGCCTTCTTGCATCTCCATCATGGCTGCTGCTCTCTAGGGTTTCAGGGCTTCAAGAATTGCTTCCACTTCCAGTTGCTGCAATTACTCCGACAATTCAAGGCCGAAGCACGCAAAAGCAACGCCAAGACACAGCAGCAGCACTCACAGAGAGAGCGTCGGTCCCAGGGCGCCAAGCACAGCTGCCCCAGCAATCGACCGTATATCACTGTCCCCGTACCCATGTATGACCTGGACCAAGCCTCTACCCCCACCCGTATACCCTGCTCACAAATTCCCAGCATCCCGGGTATGGGGGGCACCGATTCCCCAAACTCTGCCTTCGGTTCGTGACAGGCGAACGTGTGCATGCATGTATTGATGCCCTGCTGGAGAACGGGTTTGCTCCAGTCCGAGGTGTATCACATCGATCCTCAATCCACACGATTTGCTTGAACACCATACCCGGTGGTCAGGTTCAACATTTCCTACCCAAAAAATAATTAAAGTTGGGAAATGTAATTCAGAAAATTCCTGAAAATTTAATTAATCTTTTTTTAATTTAAAAAATAGTTACAAAATAATATTTCATAATTTTTTGGCATCTATATTCTAATATATACTAATGTGCCTTGTGCCATTCCCACAACCAAAATAAAAGTTTAAAAATAAAAAATAAAAATTTAATTCATAAAACTTCAAAATTCAATAACTTTCACACTATGAGTCAAAATGCCATGAAACAAATTTCGTGCATCCTTACTCGCAAAAAGCTTTCCAACAGAACTACAAACGCGATTGGGAGACAGATGGTCAAAGAGATCTTACTATAATAAACAAACAAACAAACAAAACCAATCTTTATTTTAGGTAAGGGTAGTGTGCCTTATGCCATTGCTATAGCCAAAATAAAAGTAAAAATAATTTAAAAAAAAATCTAATTATAGAACCTTTGAAATTCAATCTCTTTCACAAAGTTCTATACACAAAGGAGTGCAGGGGCTTTGTTTTGCGGTATTTGGTCATGCCATGTGAAAGTTATGTTTTTTCTAAAATAAAATATAATTTAATTCAATTTATGAATTCATACAAACTTTGACATTCAATAACTTTTACACAATAGGTCCAACCGCTATGAAACAAAATCCATGCACCCCTCTTTTTGAAGAGTTTTCTAATGGTACCAAAGAAGTTGTCAAACAACTCACAGTTTCTTGAATCTTAGTATATCAAACAAATAAAACAAACAACCTAATTTAAGATATAGGCTAGTATGCATGTGCTTTTGTCACAACCAAAGTATAAATAAAAGCAATTTTCAAATTTTTAAATTCATAAGAACTTTCAAATTCAATCATTTTTCTTTAGTAAGTCAGAACACCACAAAACAAAGCCTATGCACCCTCCTCACAGAGAGCTTTCCAATGGTACCAAGAACGCGCCCAAGGGATGTATAGTCTAGGGGATCTAAACGTAATAAACAAAACAAAACAAATAACGTAACTTAAACTTTTAAAGGTATGGAATTTTTGCCGACAGTGACCATTGAGTATAATATCTAGAAGTTGGTGCATATTGTATAAATTATTACTAGATTAGCCCCTAAAGTTTCAATGTGCCCTCAAGGGACAAGATGGATTTTGGGCAAGCTCCAAGAATCTCAATATTTATCAATATTTTTTGAAACTTTTGGTAAAGATAAAAAAATACACTAGCTTTTCAAAAATATAGCTTATATTTCAATCGGTGCCTAGTAGCAAAAATTATGGTACAAAAAGCCCTTTTTTTAGTTCAATGGCGGGCAGAAAAAAACCTTAAAAAAATTTAAAATATAAATATAAAAAATTTGATTTGAATATATTGTATTTAATCTATATGAAAAGCTTTGATTCATTGGGACAATTGGATTTGTTATGCAAAGTGATGAACGATTATTTTGGGGCAATTAGAGCATCTTCTTGAAAAAATAATTTGTAGGAATAATTTTTGAATTTTATTTTCACATTTAAAAAAAACAAAAAAGTTCTACAAGGTTAAGATTTCTTGATAGAACAATCTCACTATTTAGATTTTGTTTTTCAATTCCATCTTAGAGTTATTAATAGTTTGGTATTTCCTTCAATCTTGAATCTACTTTTACTTAATAATTTTTTTAACGTTTGAAAAATAAGTATATTTTCTTTGAATTTTTTTTCTAAACTCTCAATTCAATTCTTCCTCATATAAAATTAGAAATTCAAAATTAGTAGAACAAAAATGTTAAGTTAAGAAGGTTCAAAGTCAAAAAATGTGATTGAACAACATGCAAACAAACTTGTTTCTTTCACTTTAAATGCAAATGTCTTTTAATCCGCATGGTCAAAGTTTTTGAAATTTCTTCTACACATTTTTATTCTAGTCCAGTATAAGATCCTAAGGTTAAATTTGTAAAAAAATATTAATTTTTTTTTTGCTCTTTGCTATAGAAATGGTAGTTTTTAGTGTTTTTTGATGGAGAAAAGGCTTATGGACTTTAGAGGTTAAATAACTTAGTACATTATGAATGAAGTTGTACATTGTTTGCATATCACTAAGAGAAAATCCACAAAGTGACATTGTATATATAATATATTGCATACACAGTTATATTAGTGTATCCTATGCTATTGCCACAATATAATAAAATATAAATAAAAGAAATTTTCTAATTTTTTAATTCCTAAAAAATTTCAAAATTCAATAACTTTTACACTGCAAGTTGGAACGTCACAAAACAGAGCCCATATAATCTTCCTTGTTGAAGGCTTTCTGACGATACTAAATGCGCTTGGGGGTCACCCTGTTCATAAGATCTCACCGTAACAAACAAAACAAAATAATAGACTAATATGCCCTGTGCTATTGCTACAACCAAAATTAGTGTAAAAGTGATTTTCTAAAATTTAAATTTCTAAAACTTTGAGGTTCAATTATTTTCATACAATACATCCAAACGCCACGAAACAAAACTTGTGCATCTTTCCTCGCCAAGGACTTTCCAATGGTACCCACAACAGTACCAAGAATGCGACCAGAGAATGTGCCATTTTTTGTAAGAGATCTAATAGACATCAAGTATAGAAGTAATAAGCTAGACAACTCATGCAAGACAAAAGCTAGATCGATGCAAAACTATATTGTTCAGATGATGGTACAATTTCTAAAGAAGAAATAAATAGCGTAGCAGCTAAAGGATGAACTTACAGACTAGATTAATAGGATGGAAAGAATAACCTAAATAAAGTAAAAGGGATGAATGAAAAGGCAGAGTGAAGAACAACCAATGAATTAGAGTGAGTGAAATCTCAACACCTTCCCTTGCTCATAACTATTTGAGAGAAATTTTAGCAGCTTTCTCCCTTATTCATGACTATCTAAAAGTTGTCAGCAGAAGAAATTCAAAGGCAAGTTGAAACAATGGTGCGGTACAATTGGTTGCCTAAAGAAAAATTTGAAATGATTTGTGAGCACAAATAATCATTTTCAATGGTAAGTGAGTGTGAATCAGGTCGTTGCCGTTTGTAGTCAAGAGATTTTTGTGAGTGCTCTGATGCTTTGGTGTGTGTAATGCTACGTCAAAATCCTCTTGTTAGTATTGTGGCTTTATACATTGGTGGCAAAACGATGGAGCAATTAGTTGATGGAACAAGCATTATTTTGTTTGATTGCTTTGGTACAAAGGTGATACAATGCTTTGATGATGCAAGCTCCTACCAAGAATGAGTCAACAAGTAGTTTGCATGTGATGGGAAGGACTTGTTCCGATGAGGAGGTTTGGGCAAATTATTTTGCCAATGCAAAGATGTGATAGGATAATAAAGAGAACAAGAAGAATACCAAGGCCCCGGATTTTAAGGATAAGGTAACCAAGAAGGCGCTCTAGGTTATTGGGTAGTACACTTCAATATGGATAAATGATAGGTTTTCTAAAAAACTTTGCTATTGAAGGTGTATTAGGGGCTAAATACCAGTTTGGTTTCTATTTGCTACAAAACTAGAATAGTTAGAGGGTTTTGTTATAAAATCGGCCTCTTGCTGTTAGGTCGGGACAAATTTAACGTTAATAATTTGACTTTGTATTTTCTCTCTAATAAAGTGATCTTGAATAAAAATATGTTTTGTTTGAGTATGCTAGACAAGATTGCTAACTAGACGTATATACAATTGGTTATTACTAGATATAGGAGTTGGAAATTCAGGTGATTCACCTAGTTCTTATAGGATTTTTTACAGATACAATATGTCTTTAGTAGCTTCGCTCAAAACCCTATATTGAACCTTAGCGGCTGACATGCTTACGTTGGTTGAAGTTTACTTGACCATAGAATGCTATTAGTGCCAAGTTTATGAATGATTCTTAATGTAGATTGTTTGGTATCAGAGTCTCTGTCCCAATCTACATCAACAAAAGTTTGGAGTGATCCTTGGTTGTTGGATGCAAAAAAAATGCCAAAATCCATAATATCTTTTAATATCTCAAAATTTGTTTTGCGGCCTTGAAGTGAGCTTGTTCAGGTTTATCCATATAACAACTGATACAACTTACTACATAACAAACATTTGGTCGTGTGGTTGTAATATACAAAAGACTTCCCACAGGTAAGCAATATAATTGAGGATCTACTTTGGATGTTCTTGTTTGTTTGGACAATTGGAATTTGGGGGCCATGGAAAGGCTTGCAAGGTTGCAATTTTGAAGATTAAATTTGTCTAATAGTTTCTTAATGTATGTTTGTTGGTGAACAAAAATCCTTGCACTATTGTATTTTATTTCAACACCTAGGTAGTTGGTTGTTGAGCCAAGGTCAATCATCTCGAAATATTGTTCCAAGGCTTCCTTCAAGTTCAATATCTAAGTGGAAACATTCCTAGTAATTAACAGGTCATCTATATATACTAAGAAGATTATTGTCTTGCCGTCTTTGAGGTTGTAACAGAGGTTGGTGTTTGATTCATTTTTTATCAAGCCTTGTGATTTGAGCTATTGATCGATTGTTGCATATCATGCCCTCAAAAATTGCCACAAACCATATAAGGCCCTTTTAATTATACAAACCTTAGAAAGGTCATCTAAAAAAGAAAAATCCTCAGCTATTTCCATAATAACGTGATCGTCAAGGGTGCCATTCAAAAATGTAGTTATGACATATGATGCAATAGCCAACCACATGTAGGAGCAAAAAAGAATATAATGTGTATAGTAGACCATCTCACCATGGGAGAAAATATACCATAGTAGTCTATTTTCTTAGTTTGTTAAAAACCATGGGCGACAATGAGTGCCTTACATTTTTCAATCTTTCATGATGACCCCTTCTTAACCTTGAATAGCCATTTGGCAATAATGGGTTTCATTCCTAGTTCCCTATTGATTATGTCCCAAATATGGTTTTTGTCAATAGGTTGGATTTTGGTATCTATAGCAACTTTCCAATGGTCATCTAAAATAGCTTTGACATAGTTTATTGGTTCGCCTAAAATTTCATTGAAAAACAACAAAAAATCTTGGAGCTTGGAAGGCGGTTTGTAAGATCTAGTAGGATTTTTTCATAGGGTAGGGTGTCAGGTGTCAGGTTCTAATCTTGGAGGATCAATTGGGATGGTGGATGTGGGTGCATCATGCAGAAAGGTAGGTGTGATATTATCACTTGTAACTGGTGATTTTAATCTAGGTTTTTTTGGTGGTGATATAGTCAAGTTAGGTTCTAATTTTGGCTCATGGAATTGTTCAAAATTTGGCTACAATAAATAAAGATAGTGAGTTGAGGCAATGATTGTCTATTTTTGTAGAAGATTCTAATTCAATGGTTGGTGATCCTATGTCTATGGCTGGATTTTCTATGAAAAAAGGGTTTGCAAGATTGACTGGTGTGGAGAAGTGGTTAAAGCCAATTTGAATTTTGTCAAAAATAACATCTTTAGTTAAGACAATTTTTTATATGCTTGGATCAAATAGCCTATAAACCTTGCTATTGGATTCATAGCCTAAGAAAATACATGGCTGGCTTTTGCTTTCTAATTTTTTTTTATGTTGCTTTGGTACATGACAAAGTGCAAGACATTTAAAAACTCTGAAATGGTTGACAGAAGGTCTCTTATCAAAATATTTTTCTTTTGGCGTCATTCCAAAATTGACTCAAGTAGGGTTGTAGTTTACCAAGTATTTTGCTATGAATACAACTTCAATCCACAAATAATTTGGGAGTTGACTTTCAGCCATCATGCTTCTTGCACGTTCTATAATTGTGCAATTTCTTTGTTCCACTTTTCCATTCTGCTGAGGAATATGCACTTGTGATAGTTGTCTTGTGATTTTGTGAGAGTTTCAAAATTTGGTAAATTCAGTCAATAAGTATTCACCTTGATGGTCTGTTCAAAGTATGGTTATATTGTTCCCAATTTGACTTTCTAACATAGTTTAAAAAACTTTGAAGAAATGAAAAGTTTGGTCTTTGCTACTCATGAAGGTCACCCAATTCTTTTCTGAATAATTGTTTGTGAATACTAGCACACAGTGGGATCCACCTAGAGAAGGCATTGGTAATGGCCCTATAGCATTAGAATGTATCTTTTATGTTGTCCTTGAGGCTTTGGTTTCAGACTTCTATGGAAACTTTGGTGGTATTGTTGCCCTTCCAAATAATGTTGACAGATGGTGGATGAAGGAAGAATCTAGCTTGGTAGTCCGGTAACTCTTGGTTGTTGAGATAAGTGATTAAGTGCGTGAAAACTAAGATGTCCAAAACGTTGATGCCATAGTGAAGTTGAATCGGCATTATGTATTGTATACGCTTGTAGCTAATGATCAAAATGATATAAATCATTTAAAGGATTTTGATGTATCACTGCAACCAATTTGTGGTGATTGTTTTTGTCTAGTATCCAACATTCCAACAATGCAAGTTGTCAAAAATAATATTATTTCCATCATCTACAATTCAGTTTGTAGAAATCAAATTCTTCTTCATTCTTGGTACATACTTAATGCCAGTTAGTTTTATTTCTCCAAACTTGTAGAAATAGTGGATGTGTTCGTCTTTTTTACAGCATGGGATTCTCTTCTATACTTTTGACTTTCTGGATCATTACACCAGAAGAGCTAGATACTGGACTATTTAGATTCTAACTAGTGGAAGCTATGTGCTTAGAAACACTACTGTCTATATACCAAGGATTGTAATCTCCCCAGTATTCAAAAAAATTTGCATCGTAATATTTAGCCAAATTAGTCAAAAATGAGTTCTATGCATTAACATTTGCATGAACGGGATTTGATTTAGAGTATCTTGCAAAGTGTCCCAACTTACCACATTTGTAGCAAATAGTTGGTGGACTCAGTCATGGGTGATATCTTCCTTCCAGCAAATGGTGAAAATAACTTTTGGGGATGAAAATATATATCTTCCTTTGGGTCTCCCATGGAATTGTCTTCCTTTTGGTTGCAAGTAGCAGCAAAGGGCCTCTTTGTCTCTAAAGTTCAATGCTCTATGATCTCAATGATGTGATTTTGTAAGAAGACTCGACACCTGGTCAAATGTCATAGCGGCATTTATGTGCATTAAGGTCTGTATAGTGCTTTTGTAACTCCTTGGCAGACAATTCAAGATAAGTTGAATTATGGTCTTTTTAGTTACTTGTTCTCCCATGTTGATAAGACAATTGCACAATTCTCTCACCTTTTTTAGGTAATCTTCCACTAAACCTTCTTTTGAAAGTTTGAATGATTGCAACTAGCTCATCATGAGCGTAAAGATTTATATTTGATCGCCTAATTGGTCAATGGTCTTCAAAGTTGCCCATGCATCTGCAGGATAAGTACAATTTGCAACAATATTGACTAAGTTGTCATTCACGGACAAAATTGTGGCTGATAGAGCATTAGCCTTCAAAATCTTCAGTTGGATTGCAATGTAAGATCTTCCTTCCACGTTGGTTGGAAGTTCCGTTGGATTGATTTTTTCCTCCATTATCAACCACTATTTCTCTCTTCAAAGTATTGCATGCATCTTAAGACTCCAGACGTAATATTTTGCCATTCTTGTAAGTTTGTTGGCATCTCCTACCAATATATTTTTATTTACAATCGTTTTGTTACACTCTCTTTCTTTGATCCTTCAACTATGCCACTAATATGCTATTGTTGGTAGTAACATAATTCTTGCAGTGTGGTACAATTTGCAATATATACTCTCTTTCAAACTTGTGCTTCTCTAAACTATATTCTCAACTAAGTTTAATTTCTCTTTCCTTAGACTATCTTTCTTCAGACTATTGCTCTGATACTCTGTAGAAGTAATAAGCTAGACAACTCATGTGATATAGGAGTTGGATCGATGCAAAACTGTATTGCTCAAATAATGGTACCACTTCTGAAGAAGGAATAAATAGCATAGCACCTAAAGAGTGATTGTACAGACTAGATTAAGAGGATGAAAATAATAATCTAAATAAAATAAAAGGGATGAATAAAAAGGCGGAATAAAAAATGACCAATAAACTAGAGTGAGCAAAATCTCAAGACTAAGTACTTGCAGTTGATTGCTTAAGGTCAAGATCTAGGTTTGATCACCAGAATGAAAGGCGGATTTCAAAACTGCCTATGCAAAAGTTGGTTCAAAATCGTTAGCAATAATATCAATTAGGTCATCATTAATGGACAAAATGATCTAAGATATGGCACTAGCTTTGATAAATTCTAGTTGAACTGTTGTAAAGATCCTTCTACCAAGAGTGGCTAGAAATTCTTGAGGAATAAATTGGTTTTCCATGATAGCCTATTAATTTTTCCTTCTAAATATTGCTCGCATTTTGAGACTCCATATATAATCTTGTGAGCTTGTTAGAGTCCCTGACAGATACATTCCTATTGTTGTTCATTTTAATTTAAATTGTTTCTTCCTCTCTCTCAAACGGCTAGAAGCAAAAAGCTATACCTAGCAGTTATAAATCATGTACTATGCTTCATTGCTATCAACTGATTGTACTGCTATTCCAAATCATATACACTACTTTCATTCTAGACAATTAATTAACTACTCACTCGGATACCATGTAGAAATGCAGAACAAAGAACACATATATAAAGGACAATTGCAAAATTCGAGTTGATCCAATTGTGTTGATCAAAGATAATTTACAAAGGTCCCAAGTGAGAATAAATTTTTGAATGGAGATACTAAAATAGGCCTAACAAATGAAAAAGAAAACGAACTGAGAATGAAAGGTATATGAATAGATCATGAATGTGAACAATGAACATGTAGTGAGCGCAAATGTCAACATCCTTTGATACACATTAAATTAGAACTACAACAGAGCAATTCAATTTTCTTTCACATTCTCTCCACTTAATTCTCTCTAAAATCAAAATTGCGTAGGTCGCAAGAAACAAATCATTCCAAGTTACTACTTCACTATTAAACCCTTGTACATTTGTATTGTATATATGAACAATAACTTTTGTTAGATAAGATAGAATATCATTAACCAATGATATGGCAGAGTTAGCACATACTTTAGCTTCAGCTTCACATTTGTGTGTATAAAAAATTGTTAACTTGCTAATATAATCATCTTGTTATAATCACTCACAAAATTTATTGTATTGTTTATTATGATATTAGAGCAAAAGATCTTGTTCTAAACTTGTTAGATTTGTCAAATCTCTGAAGTGCCTTATGACTCATTGAACTCCTGTACTCATCAATCTTTTGGACTCATCTAGTTAACGTAAGTGATATGTCCTGACTAGTACAATCAAAGTAGCAAGATCAAGTTTGTCTGATTAATAGTTAGCTTGAGTGATTAATAAACGTGAGTGATCATAGTGAGACACAAATCCAATACAAGTCAAATGAGAAGGCACAACTCTGGATGGCCGGCAAATAGAATGATAGGAAGGACACTGCAACGTTAGAGAGAAGCAGAACAACTGGGAGACCTAGTCCCACTAGATCTCTTGTCACACCAACGCAAGGACTGCTCCACGCCACTACAAGTACAAGAATTGATCGAGAGCAGATCAGATTACCACACATATGTCTAGCCAAATCATCAACACATCAATACCAGACTCCAACAGATTGGAGGGACAATCAAACTATGGAATTTGGTCCATTTGATTGCAACGACTCTTCGAAAGGTATCTCATATATCAATTTTGCCTACGCCTAGTAAAACCAAATATGTCAAACAGGGAGTATGAAGGACATCAACAAGTACTACAAGTTATCACTAAATGGTAAGGGATTCACTAATCTCCATGATAAGACGTTTTGATGACCATTGTTGGCAGTACTTAAGATCCAAATATGAATCTTATTTGAGATCTAGACGACTTATATTGCTCAAAAAGATAGTTGGTCTCAAGAAAAAGGACAATGTGAATATGGAACAATTCTTGAAAAATGCCAAAGAAGTGTTAGATCAACTTGACACAATGGACATTAATATTCCAGAAGATCTAGCTATCTTTCTTTTGTTAAATTCTTTGACGAAAGAGTATCATTTTTTTACATGTACAATGAGAATAAAGGATGTTCTACCCAACTTTGCAGAGTTGGAAGCCAAGATTTTTGAAGGAGAATTCCAAATACAATATGAAAGAGATTGTAAGATTGCAGCAAAGGCGTATTTCAAGAAAGAACAACGCAATAATCGACAGGGCTACAACACTAGATCAAAATATGACAATAACTTTCGAAAATAATCAAGCCATGTTCCGAAGCAAAGAACAACCACTAACCAAGAATGTAATAACAACAAGACAAAAGCATCTAATGAAGATGTTTGCAACTAGTCAACTACTATGGAGCAGTTGGGCATTGGGAGCAAAACTGTGAGCTCCAAAAGGTGGATGAGAAGATGAAGAATCTTGATAGAGAGCTAAAAACATCAAGAAGAAGAAAAGACAATCATTCCAAGCAAATGTGGTTGAAGGTGGAGACATCTCCAACGACAGCAACAAAAAGGACTAGAATTCCAACAACAATGCCAAAGAAGTCATGGATACATATCTCAAGGAAGATCAAATCAACATGTTAGAAGAAAATCACCAAGATAAATCGTATTGGATGCTTGACTCAAAAGCAACACAACACATCACAGGCAACTCCAATATCATCTCAAGACTTAGAGCTTATCGTACTGAATAGTTAATGATTGTTATAGGAGCGAATCATACAAGGTAGAAGGACAAGAATTTGTTCTTGTATAAATTTCTATAGTGAAATAAAAAATATTCCTAATGTTCTCTATGTTCTTGGTATCAAAAAAAATTTGTTTTCAACTGGCAAACTAGTAGATTTAGGATATTTAGTAGAATTCATGTTCAAAACATGTTTGATTTGCAACATCAAAACTAGAGATGCTATGCAAAGGAACTAGACTATATTCTAGAGTTTTGTATAAACTTCAAGCGGAGTATATCACAAAACAAATTTGTTCAGTAGAAACAAATGATAGTGTAAAATAAGCCATATTGTGGCATCATAGATTAGGTCATGTTAGTTTTGACACTACACAAATTATCACAATTAGGAACTATAGCGAGACTACCTAAGCTACCTAAAACAAATTATATCTGTAAAACATGTGCCCACGGCAAACAAGCCAAGAAGAAATTATCGCGTCACAAAACAACTAGAATTCAAAAACCTTATAACTAATCCATAGTGATGTTTGCGGACCTTTTCAAAGCGTATCATACAATGAAGCACAATATTTTGTGACCTTCATAGATGATTTCAACAGATGGACTTGGCTAAGCTTCATCAAAATCAAAGACCAAACACTTTTTGAATTTCAAAAATTCAAGGCACATAGGGAGACAGCTACACGCAATCAAATCAAATCAATGAGATCCGACAATGGAAGAGAATACACTTCCAACTCGTTCAAAAAATTCTACAAAACTTTAGGTATCAAACATGATTTCATAAAGATATACACACCACAATAGAATGGCATCTCTAAGAGGAAGAACAAATCAACTGTTGAGACAGCTTGATGCCTTTTATACCAAAGTATATTTCCATCAAACATGTGGTCAGAAGCCATTAGGTCAGCTTGCTATCTTATAAATTGCAAATCTACTTCCATTTTAGGTATGAAAATGCCTAAAGAAATCTTCTACAAAAAACGACCAGACATATCACATCTTCGTATTTGGGGAATATGAGTTTATATACAGGTACCAAAACAGCAATGCTCAAAATTTGAATCCAAGGTCTCAAATTCCATACTCATAGGTTTTGACGAATATTCAAAAGTTTATTGTTGCTACTGCCCTAAAACAAAGACAATTATGCTATCACAAGATGTGACTATTGACAAAGCTCATGTACCAACTGGAATACATCAAATTGCCAAAACAAAACAGTCATTTGAGGAGCAACCCTATCACGTCTATCATGAACAACCCACAAATATTGCTCTCCAATTAGGTACTCCTAATCCCATTTCTCCATTTCAAAATTCACTATTCAATTCTACTTTTGCTACCTCACTGTAGGTATTCTCCCCAAAACAAATTCCACAAATCATTTTCCCATCACCCCGTGATATATCTACAACATCGAGCCTACAAAACTTAGATCTTGGTATAGATTCACAACTAGATGTTATCACCAAAACATACACTAGACGAAAATTCTCATATCCAACATGACCCCAAAACAAGCATTAGCCAAGGCGATCCAATAGAAACCACAAACCTTCAATCTGATTAGCAGGATACATAAACAACCTAGAAACTCAAACAACTAAAATTTCTTACTAACAAGCCTTAGTAGACCACAACTAGAAAAGGCTCATGCAAGAAGAAATCGACAACATCAACAAGAATCATACATGGGATTTAGTACCACTACCCTCAAATAAGAAAGCCATCACATCTCAATGGATTTATAAAATCAAAGATGGGATCAATGGCAAAGGCCAACGCTCCAAAGCAAGACTAATTGCCAGAGGTTTTCAACAACGCGAAGGATTTCTTTACAATGAATCCTTTGTCTCTGTAGACTGTAGCAAAGTAGACAACTACAAAAGCAGTTAGTGCCCTAGCAGCACATAAAAGATGGACCTTCCACCACTTCGATGTCAAAACAGCATACTTAAACGGCAAACTCAAAGTACAAATGTTCATACAACAACCTCTAGGTTTTATAGACACTGATACACCTTCTATGTGAGGAATCTACGGTCTTAAGCAAGGAACTCAAGTATGGTATCAAAAAATCAATCGGTTCCTTAAATTCAGAAAACTCATTAAAGTAACATTTGATGGAGACCCTAATTTTTCTATAGAAAATGACAAATCTGTAATCCTAGTGCTTCATGTTGACAACTTGTTCATCACAGGGGATGATCACAAAAAAATAGTTTCTCTCATATAGCAACTCAACAACAAATTTGAAGTGACAAACTAAAGACCTATTTGTAGATTTTTAGGGATAGAATTTGAACAAACAACTCAAGATTTAAAACTGCACCAAACAAGATATGCAAAGAACATACTTGAAGATTATGAAATGCAAAATTGAAAACCTACCAAAGTCCTATTATCTCCAAACCATTAGTTAGCAAAATCCACATGCACCCCTCAAGTAGATTCCGCACTCTACATATTTGTAGTAGAAAATTTGTTTTTTTTGACCAATTTTTGCCTAGACATAGCCTTCTTGGTTAATTTTGTCTCCCATTACATAGACGAACTAGATGAAGCGCATTTACAGGCTGTAATATAAATACTATGCTATGTTAGAGGTACCACCACCCTAGAACTACTATATAAAGAAGGGAAAAATTTCAAACTCACAGGGCTACACCGATGCTGACTAGGGAGCAAACTTAGACAAAAGAAAATCAATAGAAGCATTCATATTCATAGTTGACAACACACCTACATCTTGGAGTAGTCAAAAACAAACTTACGTATCACTATCTTCTACAGTGAGAGTCAGAGTACAAATCCCTCGTAGAAACATGCAAAGAGGTAATTTGGATACAAAACCTCTACAATAAATTAGGTTACAATAAAGGAGGAATTGTTACAATCTACTGTGACAATATGAACACAATCAGGATATCCAAATACCCTATGTACCACTCTCGAACCACATTTTGAGATACACCTCAATTTTTCCAAGTATATGGTGAAAAGAAAAGGGATCCAAGTATTATATTTATCAACTGACAAAATGCCAAAGCACACTTACAAAGGCCCTCAACTACAACAAATTCAAAAATTGTAGAAGGTTCCTTTATCTGAAACCCAAATCTCAAATTGTTAAAATATCAACTAGGAGGAGAAACAATTGAGGTCATGCACAAACCTTCAAATTGACCTCATATCATACAACCTACCAAATCTACTTACAGCCCTACCAAATCCTATCAGTAACTCACATGAGCCCCACTGTCCATAGCAATCACCACCTTCACCACTAACCTTGCGACAAAGTCAAGCAAGCAAAAATAAATCGGGAGCAGAAAGATGAGGTTCTACAACGATCACAAAATTCACCACCATTGAGATGAAGAAATCACAACACTACAGTCCAACTGAGCTCTAAGATGAAATGATAACCGCTCCACAACATTACATCTCTCACGCATCAACAAACACAATAAAGAGTCTAATTAGGGTTTGAGAGGGATTTTAAACCCTTGTACAAATGTACTACACTACACATACAAATAATAACTTTTATTAGATAAGATAGAATATCATTAACTAGTGATATAGTAGAGTTAGCACATACCTTAGCTTTAGCTTCACATTTGTGTGTATAAACACTTGTTAACTTGCTAATACAATCATCTTGTTATAATCACACACAATGTTTATTGTGTCATTTATCATTCACGGCACATCAACCCAACAAAAAGTGTAACTACGCATTTATCCACCAAATTTGATATAAATAAAAAATAATTTAGAATAATATCAAAACCTTACAAAACTAAATTTATGTATGTTACAACACCAAAATTGAAAGAAATTGACTCGAAAAATCTAATTTGCATACCATGAGCACTAATTCAAGCTTCACTAACCCTTATCACCACTAATATTAACAAGTCACAAGCCTTAACAACAACCACAAAACCATCAATTATGTGCGCTTCACCACAATTGAGGTTCCTTGATTCTCAGAAACAAGGAAGCACTCCCCCTCCCTATGAGCCTTCTAATTGAAGCCTGATTGTGCCCGAAGAAACAATGGTGTTTTAAGTGAATTTTTAAATATAGTCCTAGACATAAGATTAGAAGTAATGACCTTTAAGGGAATTTGTAGTGAAATTTTACTAAAAACACATATATTTCTAGTAAATTTTTACTAAAAATCTCTTTAAAGGTCTTTATTTATAATTTTAGGTCTAAGACTAAACTTAAAAATTCACATAAAACCCCCCTTTGTCTTGTAGTGAGTGCTAAGGAGTTAATTAAAAGCCCAATCAACCAAAATTTCAAATGCCCAACTTCAAAGCTTGTCCATATCTTCAAAAAATACTTTTTGTAAAATTTCATATATTTTCATGCACTTTGCTAAGTTATCTTTCCATAGCCAAAAAATACTTTGATTAGGATTTTTAAAACTCCACATTGAGTGATTTTTCAAAGTCAATCTCCAATATGTATTGCATTTGGTCAAATATGGCAAACTTTTTTTTAATGAGAATTTGAGGTTTGGTCTCCCAAAATCATTATGCTCAAGATCATTATGACTTTTCATAAACTGAACTTTGATTGAAGATATCTCAAAATCAAGAAAGTCTAAGTCTTTGAAAACTTGAAGGTAGACTAATTTGATAGCAATGAAAAAGCTCTTGTGGTATATTTTTCAAAAAATGGTATTAAAAAAAATCATACTTTTATTTCAAAAACACAAATTCAGAGGTGATTTGGAAGGAGGACCTCCCTTAGGGAATAACTTGAAGAAGTAGGTACCTATAAAGGAATTTCTTGATGTGGTTGAATCCCACAATTTTTTCCAATTTTATCACTTATCAATGTCAAATCAATGAAGTAGGGAGCTAAACATTTCATATCACTCAACACTTAACACTTATATTGGTAGTATACAATTATGGGAGTGCAAATCTCCATATACTACAAGAAAAAGGGGTGTGTTTTAAGTGAGTTTTTAAATATAGTCTTAGAGATAAGAATATAAGTAATGATTTTTAAGGAGATTTTTAGTAAAATTTTACTAAAATCACATGTATTTCTAGTAAATTTTTACTAAAAATCTCCTTAAAAGGTCATTACCTATAATCTTATCACTAAAACTATACTTAAAAACCCACTTAAAACACTCCTTTCTCTTGTAGTAATAACACATATGAGATATTAACATCTATAGAGGTAACATTAATAGGAGGTTGCCTATAGTTAGAAAATTCTATGAAGATGGATGAAAATTTCATTTGATAAAACCTACCTTATTCTTATCATTTCTTATTCCTATATTTCTTTTTGTAATTTTTCATTTGTTGTTGAATTGCCATTGATATATGAATTGCCATTAATATATTTGTTATAAACCAAAACTAAAACAAACCACAAAAAATATCAACAACTCAAGTACGCAAGAATAATCAAGTGTATTTCAAAAGAAAGCATACAAACATGAACAAGGAGGGAGAAGATGAATAGTACTCTTCTCCCATTCATGTAAAAGATTTCCATTTAATCAGTAGTCGACTATCAACTAGAATGGAAAGCATATTAAGTTAATAATATAATCTTAACAATATTGATATTACTTGTGATATTTCTTATATAAATCAAGGACAATTTTCTGATTTACAAAGAATAAAATTATATATAGGTGAATATTTGAGAGTCTACTCCTGTTTTCAATGTTACTCCTGTTTTCAATGTTATTGATGTAACAAATTAATTTCCAAATAATTCTAAAATCAATTATGGACTCAAACCAAAATTGTTTGAATGAATGGTTTACGGTCCAAACTTGACCAACGGTCGAGATTTTTTGGAATTATACTAATTTTGCATCTCTCGATCATACAGTCGAACACCACGCATCACCTCAGCAGCTGTAAGACAGGAACGCAAACGAACTGCTAAAAAAACATGAATCACCACGTCTGTTTACTTCCCATTGAATTTGAATGAACCACCTCAGATACCAGACTTCAAAAATTGAGCCAGCTCCCTGACAAGAAATTAAAAGTTCCTCCAAGCTCTGATCACAGCAAACGCCCTATTAGTGCTCTGGACCAAAAGCCTCCAACTAGGAGCACACCCTGAGCAAGGAGAGGGTGGCTGTGAATGCACCCCTCCTGAATACGAACAGTCAGGTAAGCAGCATTCCACCTGAGTCCGCATTCCCTAGCTTGCTGAATTGGTTAGGCCATAGCAAAAAATGTCTGTGTTGCTAGTCCACATTGGGTCAAAAAAACTGGAAGGGGACAAGTTCACGAGTGAAGTAACGTATTTACTCGGTAATCCTATTCCGGAATCATTTGCTCACTATCAACATCCTCTCCAGTTGATGTTGTGGGTTGCTTGGGTGCAGATCCAGGAGCTTGCTTCTTCTTAATACCACTTACGATGTCATCAATTCTTAAGAGCATGCAGGCAGCTTCTATTGCTGTTTTGAAAGTTTGTTGCTTCACTCCAAAAGAGTCCCACACCTGCTTAATCATAATCCATCGACTTAGATAACTGAAACAATGCTCACTGGAAATTTGAAGAGTGGAACAAGCGGCAATCTCCAACTCTTTAGTATCTGTAACCAAACCACTAAAATACGTCCCAACATCTAACACAAGCAATTTTGGAGAATACTAAGGGCAAGGAGGAAGATAACGTACTCCAAGCTCTTTCATGTCGGTGATTTCACCAGTATTGCCATCAATGCCGACCATAGGGTTTTCACCATTAGCATGCTGCAAACAGGCATAAATATAAATTAAACTGATTCCTGACTTCAAGAATAAAAATAATGGCAAAACCCCATTTCTACTTAAAGGTAGCTAAACTTCAGCACATGGACATGGTCAAACAAAGGAAGAAGTCAGGAAGGTTGCGAAGACCCAAAACGAAGTGCAAGTTAAGTAAGGAGAATAAACCTTGGCTTGGAGGGCAGTCATGGTCCGAATTACGTTGACACCACAGTTTTGAGCAAGAGTTCGAGGGATCACTTCTAGGGCTTGAACAACTGCCCTGTATGGCCACTGCAATCAACCACATAGCTTTCAGAACCAGCATATTTAAGAATTCTACATTCTAGAATCTGTACGATGTTGCCCCCGATCCTCTAAGCCATTCCACTGAAGTATCAACAAGTTTGCAACTTCACGTCCAAAGATACCAACCTGTTCAACACCTTCAATTGACATGCTCTTTTTCTTCAATATAGCTGCAACAGCCATTTCTGAGGCTCCACCACCTGGGACCAATTTTGCGTCTTTGATAACATTGCGAGCTACTCCCATGGCGTCCTGTCATACGCAATATTTCGAAATCAAAATCTTATATTTAACATCACAAACACCAGAAGTCAATTACAAAAAAACTACATATTTTTGTCTGAAAGAGTGAGAATCTATCAAGACGTACTGCAAAACAAGGAAATATTGATTAACCAACCAATGGCTGCATGGACTACCAAATATCAACTCACCGCCAAGTTGCGCTCCACCTCATTTAAGAGATCTTTACTGGGTCCTCTTAGCAAGACTGTGCACGCTTTAGGTTCCTTGCACTCAACGATGAAAGAGAAGTATTCATCTCCAATCTTCTTAACCTCAAACAGGCCACAGCCAGTACCGACATCACTTTCCTGAATCTCTTCTGGGCGATTCACAATGGTGGCTCCACAAGCTCTAGCAATACGATTGTTATCCGTCTTCCTCAATCTGCGAATTGCACTAATACCTGCCTTGCTAAGATAATGTGATGCCAGGTCACTCAACCCTTTCTCAGTAATCACCAAATCGGGCTTAAACTTTATGATTTGAACACATAACTGCTCAATATATTCTTCTTCCATGCGCAACAAAGTAGCCCTGACAATCAGAAAAAACAAATTAGACATCCATCAAACAAAATAAAGATGATATTTCAGCTTAGTTGGCCAGATGAGCAATAATTCAGATATTTCAGATTTGAAAGTCATCATTTCATCTTAAACCAGCGAAGTGACCGAATTTTTTTCCCAAATGAACACCAACAGACCTCAAACTGTGCCAAGCAATAGATGTGACATGCATACAGCATGGTATTGCACGAGTACAAGCGGATTAGACGAAGTTCAAAATGAAATTACCAGTCCTCCTCTTTCATGATCTCTGCATTCGTCTGGTTCTCTCCTTTCTTATACTCCAGTGGAGAATCCAGAAGTATGATACGAGGGTTCAAAATCTTCCTTCGCATTTTCCCTGGGGAGACAACATCCTTATTGAACATCACTCCCTTCAGGACTTTTGAATCTTCCAACTGTCCTCCTGGAATCTTTTCCGTCTTGATGTACTTCTTGATGTCAACCTCTCGAAGACCATTTCCCAAATCAACGGATATAATAGCAACCGAATCGATCGCCAAGTCCTGCATTAAAAGACATGTCAATATAAGTGGGATGCGCTGCGATAAATCACTGCGACCAATGATTAGCGGTAATCCAGAACAGAACCAAAGATAATCTAATTTATATTCCAATGAATAGGACTGGATAAACATAAGATTTAGTAGATATCATAGACAAGAACTTACAGCAATTAGAGTTCCAAAACGGCTTGTGAACTTTGTGCCAATACAACTTCGCACGATATTCAGCATCATTGCACCTGCATAATGGGAAGCATGAATTTCTTCAGTGTCCAGAGATAGTCTAAAAAATTCCCAAATTATCCTTTCTGTTTTAAGAAAATGAAAATCAGGAGACGGCTATGCACAGAAGCCTTAGCATCATTGAGGTACATACTCCTCCGTCAAGCCCCAGAGCTTATTGAGGTGGCCATCAAAAGCAGGTGACACCTACTTGTCACCTGCTTAGTGTAAGAGCTGCTATTGGTAGCCACGTAAAAAACACCAGTTGTGCCTCGACACTGCTAGACAGGAAAGCGTAAACTAGGAGATGCACTCACGATCAGTAATATCGATGTCAAACGAAATCTCCTTAAGTGCAGCCACTGCGTCCTCCAAAGCTTTAGAGTAGGCTGCACAAAAACATAAAATACACAGCGTTCCAAGAATCAAATAACAACAGTGTTGCGGTTGTCAGCAATCTTTGCAGAAGTAACAATATGCACTATGTACAATCACAGATACCTGAGAACAATAATTAGGTGCGAATCATGAGTGAAACTACTAAAGACGTGCCAATGTTTCGTAAGAATGAAACTCGTTGCAACAGATAATAATCAAACGTAAACGTAGTCCGAAAGTAGTAGAGAAGAATGAATTTATTTTTACTAACCTCGGCATATAACAGTGGGGTGAAATTGCCTATCCAGAAACTGCTCAGCAACATAAAGCATCTCGCCAGCTGCCAAAATCAAGTTTCATAGAAGGATCAAGACCTTTAACTGGACAACTGGTACATTCTAAGCATACACTAGGATCAAAACAATAATCTGAGAGATTTGTTCTTTAGGAATATCCTAACTTCAGGTTCCAATCTGAATTTTGGGTTTGTCATTCTATAAACATTTTGAACAAAACCTCAAGCGAGTACTCCAACACGAAAATGCAGAGAATGCAGAGAATACAGGCGATTACGGTCAAAATCACTACATGGAAATAACTCAAAATATAGGGTCTCCATTGGTGTTCGAGTAAAATATTCCGGATGAACTTTCAAAGAAAGACAAAGTAATTAGACTGTAGACTGCGCAGAAGAAGTCAAATAGATCACCTAGAATGATCACCGACGTCGTTCCATCACCAACCTCCTCATCTTGCGTACGACTGAGCTCTATCATAGACTGCAGATAGCCAGCATAAGTCAAGATTCAATTTAAATTGCTATACCAACATCCTGAACTAGTAAAATGGAATTGACGACATGATAATGCACAGTATAATCACCAGGTTCCTCAGGACTAACCTTAGCAGCAGGGTGTGAGACATCAAGCTCTCTTAAAATTGCATTCCCATCGTTTGTCAGGACAATTCCTGCCAAGAAAACAAAAACCGACAGTCTTTATAGGAAAAAACGTCGTTCGCATCTCGTCAAGCACAACAAAAACATAGACATTATTTTAAAAACATTCACCAACCCTCTGAAGTATCAAAGTAAAAGGTGCACCAAATCAAGCCCGCAAGAGCACGAAAGTACCTCCACTAGCATCAAGGAGCATCTTCAGCATAGACCTAGGTCCCAGCGTTGTTCGAATGACATCTGCCACAGCCTGCATAACAAACCGAAACATTATGTCAAGCTTTACAGTTTCTAAAAAGCCCAACACATTGACACGGCAGGCCAGGCATTCTACTTCCTAATCAAACATACAAGGCCGTCTCGATCTCCAAAAAATTCTTGCAGACTACGGCGCACGAACCAGGAGAAAAAACCTAATCGATGTCTAAGCCAAACAACGATCAACGGACATTATGCTTAACTCCATTGTCCCACTCATAGATGATAATACGGAACATCAACAAAGAATATAAAAATTATTCAAAATCAGTAACCCTAATATACCAGATCCACGGTTACTTTCACCAAACTAAAAGTCTCACAGGAAACGTCAATAAATACCTTGGAGGCCTGAATATTGGCACGATGCACGCGACTTCCCGTCTCCCTCTTCGTAGCATCATCTGAAAACATGCCATTGGAAAGGTTTTAGACATCCCATTCGCGAAAGCAACACACGCGATCGCCGGATCATAAAACTTCTATCGATATCAACCAGCACTGTGACCTTAAAATATAACGCCAACACACAATGACCTACGAAACGAAGGCCAAAACCCTGAACCTCCAAATACTGGTCATAAACCCTACAAAGATGCAAGAATGGTAGAGAAAAAAACGGGAGACGTACTGAGAACTAGCACGGGGGCCTGCATGGTGGCGACGGAGATCAGGAGGTTGTGCCTGCGGTAAGAGTGAGAGAAGGCGATTGATCGGCAGCAGATGTGCAGCAGCAGCAATGTTGAGAGGGCAGCTGCAAACTAGGGTTGCAATGGAAAGCTTGGGCTGCATAACGTACCCGACGCACATGCCTGTTTTCCCACCCGCTATCCGCCTGGCCAGGTGGCGGGGCGCTGTTGGGCAGCCCGTTATACTCCGAATCGCTCTACGCACATGCCCGAATCGTTTTTTTAACTTTATTTCGTTCATGTTCGTCTTTATCAATTGAATACTATCTATTGAACAAGGCAATTGATTACTGACTAGCAAACCAATTCATAATACATAGCAGTTGAATACTGATTAACCCCTAAGTGCCTAAGCCTTTCCAAGGGTGTTTTTCCTATGAAAAAAGAGCATAGGAGAGTAGTTATCCCCCATGAAGCAAAATTTATTTTTTTCGAAATCTGACCGCATAGATGTTTCTAGAGCTTGCTTGTTAGTATGTATACCAATTTTGAGTATAAAATTCAATAGGAGTTGTGAGATTATAACAAAAGAAAAGTATGCATTCTATTTTTAGTGTGCTGTCCTTCCCCACTATGTTGCTGAAATTTGCATATAAAAGTTTTTTGGGATGGGAGGTGACATGAACAACTACAAATAGTGTTAGTACACTAAAATGCACTTTCAAAAAACTTAATTTCACATGAAAAGCTATCAAACTCATTATACAGTCGACCTTGTAATTGTTGGAATGCAATTTTGTTTGATAAGTGGAAATTGCAAAAACTCCAAATCAACACTTGCATGTTTAAATTTTCAAACGGTGAAAATCACGAAAACACTTTACCCTTTCTATTGGGACCATTTTCAAAGCAAATGAATATGTACAATTTTTTAGATCTCAAATCAAGTGAAATTGATGAGCTTTCTTCAAAACCAAGAAATGAAGTAAAATTGGCAAGCTTTACTCTTCACTAATGGTACATATATGTAGTTGAGGACCTCTAGAAAATCAAATATTAACCTTTTTCAGTGAAAAATGAAAGTTTTCAATAGTTAACCCTCAAAACTGCCCGTAAAAATTTTTAAAACGGTCAAACGTTTTTAACTGCCCACTGCAAAATGAGCCTGAAATTTCAGGTCGACCATATATGGTCACCCAGGCCGTTAGGGGTTAACAAAGCAATTGATAATACTAAGTAACAAAACAACAGATTAACAAAGCAATGCATAATACATAGCATTGAACAATTGAATCATTCATACTGATTACCCCCCTAAAAGTTTTTGACTATGATTTCACCAAAAATGTTCAAAAACTGTCATTTCTAATAGAAGTACCAAATTTTAGAAAAAAAAACATTTTGGGGCAAATGTAACCATAGGATCGTATATTATGCTCTCTTCAGAAGATGTGGAAAAAATTTCAAAAAATTCCACCATGTAGATTGTAAGATATTAGTGTTTGAAATGACAGTTTTTTTTTTATCCCTACAAAAAAACATGCAGTTGCACTTCACAAGGTCAGATGTTTATAAAAAAAATTCCAAAGTGGTTGTAACTCTTTGGATTAATTCTTCAAGGCAAGTTGGCTACATGCTTTAAAAGTTACGAATCAATTCGAATTGTACAACATATAGAAAAAAAAACAGTAAGTAGAAAGAAGTAGAGAATGATTCAAAATACTAAATTGTTAACCATTTATTTGTGGAATTAAAAATTGTCAATCCCAATGGTTGTAATGTTGTAATAAACAATCTAAACCTAATGTTTATATTTTTTTTCAAAAATATTAAAAATAGAGTAAAATAAAGGACTTCAAAGTTTATTTTAGAATAGAGATTTCATAACTATTTGTAAACTACCCTCAACTAAAACTCTTTATAACTTTCATCTCATTAATAAAAATGGAATGGTTCAAAGTATTCCATGTATATAGAAATTTCAAATTTTTATTTTTCAAAAAAGTGATTTTTAAAGAAGTTTTTTTGTTGGCCAAGTTGCCCGCCAAGCAAGGAAAACTACATATCATTCAATAACTTTTTGACAATGTAGTCAAAAGTTATGAAAAATGTTGGGCCTTAAAGCTACTCCTTGGAAAACTATTGAATTAAAGTTTCAAAGAAAAAAAAGAAAAATTCCATTCATACTAAGCTGCCCCAAATCACTATGTTGCTGAAAAAATGCACTTTGGTCCTTAGGGGTTACCAAAGCAATTGATAATAATTATTAACAAAGCAATTGATTAACAAAGCAATTGATAATAATTATTAACAAAACAATTTACAATACAAAGCAAGTGAACAATTGAACCATTCATGCTGATTAACCTCTAAATGCCCTAAATGCCCAAGGCACCAAATTTTGGTTTTGACAATACTTTGAAGTTAAATTAAATCAAACCAAGTTGCTATTTTTAGTTGTTTTTTTTTTTTTTTTTTTTTTGAAGTCTAGTTTTAGCATCAAAAATCCAATTTTTAAAATGATCGATTGTGACTTTTCTATTCAAGATTTTGTGCAAAGGTGTCCATTGCAATCTTGACTTCCATAGTGTTGAGGGCTTTTGGAAATGAACCTCAAATGCACTAATCTTAAAAAAAAAATCACATTAGAAATTAATTTAAAAAAATTGTGGAGTAGATTTTGAGAAGCCATAAATTGATGGGAGTTATGTATGTTAGGCCCTTTATCCTCATATTTTTTTGGTCACCAGCTTTTTAGATTTGACATGTGAAAAGAGGATTGAAAGATTTCAAATCATTTTTGCAATTTGAATATCCTCATGATCAAACATTATAATCTTTCAATCCATAAGTGATATTGTTGTGTTTTCCTTTCCCATGTGCTCTTTAACATGTCTAGTTTGAACTTGTATGGTTACAATTCCAAAAAAAATTGATACAACTTTTCAAAATGTTATCTTTTTATTCAATTTAGAACAAATTCTTAGAAGTTCAAAAAAGACCTTGGGCATCTAGGGGCTAACAAAGCAATTCATAATACAAAACAATTGATAATAATTATTAATAAAGCAACTAATTAATAAAACAATTGTTAATACTAATTGATGAAACAATTCATAATACAAAGCAAGTGAACAATTGAACAATTCATATTGATTAACAAAGTAATCCATAATACAAAGCAATTGATAATACGTAGCAACTTATAAACAAAGGAATTTCTAAATAATTGATAAAGCAATTGATGACTGCTTATTGAACAAAGCAATTGAATACAACTTAACATTCAAAAACGGAATTAACATCCAGGTTATTCTGCAATTTTCTTTACAACATATGCAAACATAACTGCCATTTGCTCACTACTAGCCTACTACATTTAGAACAATTTGAGTTCCAATTTCCTATTCTTCTGACGCTTGACCAAGTTATTGTGAGACCATAGGTACTTGCCCAAAATTCAATTTGTCCCCAAAAGGGACAATGGTCATTTAGGAGATTTTAGGGTATAGATGGTTTGTAGGATCTTCCTTGCAAGGATCATGGGTCATTCTTGACTTTCAATAGCTTCTCTTTCAGAACAAATTCCTTATTCACCAAGTGTTTTTTTTCCTTTTTTAGAAAGTGTCAAAATGGTGATCACTTCAAATTTGGTGAAGCATTGTATTCCTATAGCCATCCATCTTTTGGACCCAAAACACGTTTCAATTATATTCATACATTTTTTCATCTGAATTTGGCAACTTCATCCACATTTTAAATAGGAATGGATTATTTTGGCAAAGATGAGTACTTTTATTTTGCAAAAAGTAGAGATTTATTTTGAAATGATGCAATTTGGCCCCATCATAGCCCCCAAAATGGATTGTTAGTGATCTACAAAGAATAAATTATATATAGGTGAGTATTTCATAGACTTTTGTATTTTTTATATGATATTGAAAGAACCTTTAATCATGTTGCTTATAACAATGGTCATTTTTTTTCTTTAAACTTAGAGTCAATGTTGTTTAATTGGATTGATGTTGTGATTGGAGGGACAATATCATTCAAATGATCAATGTAAAATTGAGGGACTTAGACAATAGCTTATATCATTACAATCTTCAAATCTATAATTCCTTTCTGATAAATCTTTAAGGGTTGGAATTGTGAATACTTGTGGGATAAATAATGCAATTCTTCTTCATAGTTTTCACAAAAGACAAAAGTTTTTCTCTCTATTCCCTCAATTGAAAGACCCTATCTAACTCAACTAAACATTTGACACTAAATCATAATTTTCATTTTAAAGCAAATGTGTAGTCAAGATTTGAGTATAATGAGATATATTATTCAACTTTATCTAATGACGCTATTTTTAAACAAGAAATTGACTTTCAAAATACTCTTTCAAAAATTTTCACAACTTGACATGTGAAAATTGTCCTACCATAGAAATACATGAGTTAATAATTTGATAATTTGATTTGATATGTACAGGGAATCTATAATTACAAAGTGTTCCATTAGAGCAAGTCGAGTTAGGAAGCATATTCTAAACCATTTTGTCACTAACCATACTTACAATTATTGCATTCACAATTATTTTGTCTGCAAGAGAACAATAAAGGCACCAAGTTATTTCACATGTATTTTGGTCCACTCATTTTTGAAATCAAAAGGTGTATTATAGGCTGTCAAATAAAAAATATATAGCTTACCATTGTGAATCCTAGAAGGGGGACTATTCTTGTTCTTTTAGATGCTAATGTGGCTCTCTCATGGTTCCAATGAAAATTCCAAAGCATCCTTGGTATAGTGAAACAACAAATCATAACCTTTTGCAATTTGGAGAGGTCTTAAATATGTGTTCATTATATTCATTAAGTAGTTACTTTCCACACTAATTCCAACCCTTTCATCCCCAATTGCACTCTCTATGCAATAAAAAATACATTAGAATGCAATAGAACCAAATTGGATCTACAAGTAGACCTTGGAATTAGGTTGCAATCTACAATTATGGGTCTCTTTACCTTAACCCTAAGTGTCCAAGCCTTTCCAAGTGTGTTTTTCCTATGAAAAAAATAGCTTGCGTTTATCTCCAATAAAACAAATTGTTTTGTTTTTAAAAATCTAATTGTATAGATATTTAAAGAGCTTGCTTAGTATGCATACCATATTTGAACGTGAAACTGCATAGGAGTTGTGAGATTATAACAAGAGAAATGTACATATCTTATTTTTAGTATTTTGTCCCACCCCACAATGTTTGATAAATTTGCATATAAAAGCTTTTGGGATTGGAGGTAACATAAACAACTAGAAATTGTGATAGCACACTAAAATGCACTTCCAAAAACCTTAAGTTCAAATGAAGAGCTATCAAACTCATTGCACAATCCACCTTGCAATTGTTGAAATGCAATTTCTTTTATGAGTAGAAATCTCAAATAACTTCAAACCAACAATTTGCATGTTTGTATTTTTAGTGGTGAAAATCATGAAAACACTTTTTTCTTTCCATTGGAACTAATTTCAAAGCAAATGCATAAGTACAATTTTTTAGATCTCAAAATCAAGTAAAATTGGCAAGCTTTGCTTGAAGCCAAGAAACCAAGTCAAATTGGCAAAACTTAGCTTCTGGTAATTAACCTTCAACACTGCCCTTACAATTTTCTACAAAACAATCGAGGGAATTTAACTGTGCACACACAAACAAGCTGAAATTTTGGATCCACCATATATGGTTGATAAGGCAGTTAGGGGTTAAGTGAAACAATCCGTACATTTGCGAAAGGTGCCAGCACGGAAAGGTGTTTCATTGACTACAGTCTAAAGTGACTGCCTGAGAGCATCCCCACTCCAACACGGGGAAGCAACACTTCAAATGGTCTGAACCATTGATCTTAGAAAATCTTCTAAGATCGATGGTTCAGACCATTTGAAGTGTTGCTTCCCCGTGTAGGAGTGGGGATGCTCTGACACTGAGATTTCAATTTATTTATCAAGCCTGGTGGAGGAATTCTCTCTAAATTTTAGCCCAGGGTCAGTCAATTGAACACCAGATCAATCACTCATTCTAATACGGTCAATGATATAGTAACAATGACCCCCTGCATCCACACACATAAGCTTAGAGCATCCCCACGCGTCTTATAAAATGCAAGCTGATTTGCAAGCCAGTCAATCCAATTTGCAAGCCAAGGATGATGAGTTGCCCCATCCATAGCCTCTTAAGAGGCCATCACCATTACAAAAAATATGAGACCTCAACAAGGCCGTGAGTGCTGATTTTCGGGACCCGCGGGTGATATTACGGGAAAAAAAAAAAAAAAAAAAAATCTTTTTTTTTTTGAAAAAAAATAACTTTTTTTCTTTTTTCTTTTTTTTTCCCGAAAAAAAAAATTGAAAAGTGACGTCACGCTGATGTGGCGCTGACGTCAGCGCTGGCGTGGAACTTCGACCACGTCAGAATTTCATTTTCTGAATTTTTTTTTTGAAAAAGAACTCCGTAGTATCACTACGGGGTCTAGGCTTAACGGCCTTCCGGAGGCCTCATATTTTTTGTAATGCACCCAATCGACTATGTCCACATTCATGGATCAAGTCCTTGTTTGGTGAAAAAGTACAAAAGGTGCTTGTCTCATATGGTTTGCAAGCCGGTTTGCAAGCCACCCCTTAGCTTGCAAAAGAGCTTGGTTTTGCAAGTCACGGGCGACTTTTGGCTTGGCCTCTTAACAAGTTCACCCATTATGCAAGACGGGTGGGGCAATTTGCAAGCCGGTGGCAACAAATCATCCGTTTTACAAGACATGTGGGCATGCTCTTAGTATGAACCTGTCCAGAGAAACAATGTAAGCTTAAGCTTATCATACCCAGTCAATGTGTAGAACCTCCTAGTACTAACATAAAGTTCTGCGAGGTGGGATTACTTAACTTAAGTTAAGTACCAAAATTCAAGGGTCAATCCAACCCTAAAACCGCCTCACTCCCCTTCTCTGAGTTCTCTCCAACTGTCTTGGAGACTGCACCATAGAGCTCAAGTTGTGATGGGATCTGCACTCACTTCAGGTGCAATCAACCATAATGAACTTCAATTGCCTGATTGATATGCATAGTCTTGTGTTCTTGTAGCCACAGAACGTGATGATTTTCAATAAGATACTAAACGAGGATACTAAACCTTCTTGTAAGTTATCAGGTATGGTAAATGTTAAGCACATCCACTGCATCAATGGAGAATTACTGTTGTAGCCTTATTACAAAATGAATTTCTCTTGGACTGACTGGAGGAGACAGGCAGCCCAATCCATCAGTATACAGTACTTGCAATAAGGTACCATAAATGTGCTATCCATCAGTCTGAGAAGGCTGCCCCCCCAATTCAAGCATGGCAATCGATTGACAAGATGGCCACCGATTGAATCAAGCGTAAGTTAAGTTAAGTTATGTGGTTTCAGACCATGGCTGGGTCACAGCAAGGAGCTACCTGTAGCAGCGAATTACTAGAGGCAAGTTTCACAATCCACAGTCTGTGATGCAACAAAGTTTGTCGCCTAATGTTGGAAGGAGCTTCCTGTGGACTTTGGTGTGGGATCTTGGACTAACTCCTGAAGTCTTGCAAGTGCCGTTGTGTGTGGCTCTTGATTCACACCAGTCTCGGAAAGAGAGACGCAGCTAGATCTTTCTATGGAAAGAATTTGGTGGACATTTCTGTTAGATTCAGCGAATTGGGAAGAGTGTGGACAGGTTTCTTAATTTCACAATCGTGTGCAGTGGAGGAGAACGTTCTTACAAACTGTGCCTATTGTGCCATTCAAGGAATTTTGCACAATAGAGTTGATCGTAAAGAGAGTGTGTGCAATGTAGGATCAAGAGTCGGAGTTTGAGAAAAACACAAGACGAAAACTCCTTAGAGCATCCAAACTCCGCTTGGTGCCGTGTTTCTTTTGCGCTATTTTTTTTTGTTATACCTTCCTCTGACACCATTGTGACAATTGGGGACGATCTTTACGATTAACGCTAATATAGAATACAATTGGTAGTTTTTGTTTTTTGTCTTTTGCACAAATAACATTCAATTCTTATGCCATTCCAGTCAAGCACACCAAATTTAAAATTTAAAAAAACTAAACTCCATTTTTGGTGAATTGTTTCATTTAGTATTCATGGTTTTTACATGATAATTGGTTGAAAAACATTGGTGATGAAGTTTTTAGATCTGATTGCATAGATTTGTAGAAAACATCCATATGCACATTTTTCATGACTATTCCTCTCCTTCCTTTAAATAACAGAAATTTGATCTATGAAGAGTTTATTGTGAAGTGTCATAAGACCAAACTTTGTAAAATAGATATATGTATATTTCTTTTTATGTGTATTTCTTTGTAAAAATAACCAATTAAGTAGTGCACAAAATATATGAGAACTGGAGCGGACTAAAGAACACGCAACGTTGGTGATGGAACAAACGTGGTGGATATCACAAACAAAATAAATGCACAAACTTACTCTTTTGTTGGTTAATCTATCTAAAATCACTATGCAACTAGAAATTTAGGCGATAGAATTAGGCTTTGGAATTAGCTTGAATACAACCTCAAGATGTAACTTCACATAGTTAATCTACATAGATAGGATTCTAGAAACATAAAAGACTTTGAAAACAAGTCTATTATTAAAAAAAATAGAGTAGGATGAAGTTTGGATGTTAAATAGACAAAGTTTGGGATGAAAACCAAGATTTAGAGCAAGACTAGGAAGAATTTCAATCCTCATATAGAATTAATTATTTCACCAAAGACTATTGAAAATCAACCAAAAAAACTAAAAAATCCAAGAGAAAACCTTAGATGAAGTTTTGGTGATTAAAAATCATCCAAAACTTTAGAGGTCTCTGATTCATAAAAGAAAGGTTTGATTAGCATGTGCTATACCATTATGAAAATGGCATGACACAGAACTAGGTATTTGAGGTTTAAATTCTATAACCCAAAACTGTTTATTTAGAATTAAATATCATATAGTTTACACGGTCTAGTATAATTATGTAAAATTTAGAAATTTGCAATTTTAACTTGTATATAGATTGAAAAACTAATAGCCAAGATAAGTGATTTCTAACACCATATCACAATCTCAAAACAAGTAAAAAACAAAGGAGATAAAATAGGATGAAGTAGTGACCATTAGTTGGATAAAATAGATAGTTAGATGAAAAACACAACTTAGTAGAAAACTATGAAGGATCTCCAAACTCAAATTAAATTAAATTTTAATAATTTAAAACCTCAAAAAATAACAAAAAAACAAAAAGACATGGCTAAAACCCTTAGATCAAATTTCAGAGATCAAATTTCACCCATGACTTTAAACTCCCCTAATTCATGATAAGAATCTTGATTAAAGAGTTTGATAGCTTTTCACAATTTGTATAACTTGCTCTATGCAATTGAAATTCAAACATTGGAAATTGCAGGCCTTGGATAGGAGTCATATTTAGATTCAAAGAATAGATAGATACAAAATTAACCACAAATCAAAATTTTGAAGACTAAAGGTTCTATTTCCAATCTTCTTAGTTTAGATACACAATTCTTAAAACTATAACAAGACGTGTGGGCTCTAAAAAATCTACTTCAAAAATAATATTATACGTTTACACCCCCCAAGTGTGGACATATAGCTGCACACATACACACAATCAACCCAACATGGACATGCTGTGAGCAAATTTACACATCTCAAATAGTGTAGGATTATAGGATTTATGTAATTTTTACCAAAATACGTCAACAATTTCATCAAATTGACAGTATTCTATGACTTTAGTACATTTTTAGGGCATGCGGACCGAAATGTTTGTCTATACTTATCCTAGTTTTCAAAAAAAATTGTTTAGATAGATGTCTCATTTTTTTACAGTCATAACTGATTTAGTTTGAACAAAATCAACAATGCAAATTGAATAAAATTGTTTGCATGACACATCAATAACCTTTTAACACTTGAATCCATTTTTCAAATTTGTAAATTTATGCTTATTTACAATACAAATATTTCATTTACCTCTATTTCATTGACCTCATCATAAATAAAAGCTATCCTTAAAAATTCAAATAGTACTTTTGATGAATGAAAAGGTATTTGGACAAAACATTGCCTTGGAACACTTTGTTCATCATGCAGAATAGGGAATGCAAAGAGCTTAGAGGTTAACATAATGTGAGACTACATGAATCTAATCTAATGCATATTAATTGAACATGCAGAATTAACTAGAATATCGATGAAGTTCACCCCCATTTCTGCAATGCATTTTGCTTGTGTCCATACAAAGCAGATGGCATACATTAGGGATTGTTAGAGTTTGCAAATATCAACTGCATGATTGTTTACAAACCCAACCCTATTCAATTCCAAGGCAAAGATTCTTATTTAAAAATACTACCCCCCTTGTAGAAACTCAAATTAATTTCAATTTTAAGCTTTAAATGTCAATACAGATGTTTGGCGTTTGATGGATAATAGGAAATCCTTCTAGTAGGACAAAAGTGCAACTATTCATCTTCAAAATTTTGTTGTGAAAAAGGGAGGTCTTCTATAATGGTTTGACTTCCAATGACTATTTTTGTTGTTTTTTAAGCCAATGATTCACAAGGTAATGAAAAGGGATGATTTCCAAGGTCACCCATTCATCCTTTAACCTCTAAATGCCCAAAGCACCAAATTTTGGTGTCCACAATATCTTGAAGTTAAATAAAACCTAACCAAGTTGCTACATTTAATCGTTTATATTTTTGAATTTTTTTTCAAAGTCTAGTTTGAACATCAAAAATCTGATTTTGAAAATGATTGATTATGAATTTTCTATTCAAGATTTTGTGCAAGGGTGGCCATTGCAATCTTGACTTTCTGTAATGTTGAGGGCTCTTAGAAATGAGCCTTAAATGCACTAGATCTTGGAGAAAAAATCACATTAGAAATTAATTTAAAAAAATTGTAGAGTAGATTTTGATGATGTCAAAACTAGCATCCTAATGTTATGTTTGATGTCCAAAAAAGTGGACGTCAAAATTTTGGACGTCAAAAAAAACACAAGTTTCTTCTAGTGTTCAAAAAAACCTTAGGCATTTAGGGGTTAAAGGCAAGTCTTAAGCTATAACATCCCTTAATATAGAAGTCTCCTTCAAACAACCCACTACTCATTATTGTAGCAATATGAACGGTCTACAATCTCATCCAGATGTTCACTTTAATTTGAAGACTTGCCTAGAGCCTCGTAAGTATTTAATTAGTATACCAAATTGAAGGCTTGTTTACATCTGTTGGACCAACCTCGCAGTGGAGAATGAAGAAAATATCCATAGCAACCATGTCTACAGTTTCATAATTCAACCTCAAATAGCCTCGATGGTTGCAGACAGATTTAGGAAAATAACTTTTAAATCTACCTAGTAGAAATATGCAACGGAGTGCAAGAGCTTGTCACATTCCAAATTTGAGTAGCTAAGCCCTTCCACCAGCAGATGTAAAACAAGGTACAAATTGAGAGTTTTAACGTAAAGGGTGGACATTTGTCAAGATACACAAGCTCTAGATACACCGTTGTCGCATTGTACATTTGTACAATATGTAAAAACATATATTTGTTGTCAAATTAGAGGTTTTTTTGGAGAGTCTAAAGATCTAGATGCAGTGGACTCTACCTTTTTTACCTCTAGTAGACAACTATTTAGCATTAGTTCTTTTATTTCTTTACTTGAAGGCATTTTAAACTTTGTTGGTATATTTGAAGTTATTAAATGGAAAGGTGAAGTTTGTTTTACCTTTCTTTTAAGTTTTTAAAGGATTTGAAGGCCATGTAGAAGATAAAGATAGAGTTATCAAGGAAAAGGAATGGTCAATGGATGAATTGTCATGGAGAGTGGGGGTAGAAAATTTGAGGGCTCATAACTATTTGGTGAGGAGGTTTTTGTTTTTGATATTTGAAGTGTTTATGTATTGGAATTTTATCTTTCCAAAAAGCTATCACTCTCTTATTTGGAGCTAAGATGCAAAAGTTGTAAATTTAGAGGTGAAGTAGTGAGGGATTGCCTTTGATTTGACGATAGAGAACTTTGACCAATTATAAAAGTCTAGATAGTATCATCTTTTGGCTTGAAATTTAGAGGGTGTGTATATTATTGTGCTAGATTTCTATAAAAGTATCAAATGACTAATTTAGGGTTGGTATGTGAAAGTTATGGGCTTGGAAGCATAGTAGTGATGAATTGCCTTTGAGTTGGAGAGAGTGAACTTTGACCGGATATAAAAGTCAGAAAGTATTTTTGTTTTGAGTGAAACTTATGGGGTTTGTAGATATTTGTGTTAGCTTTCCAAAGAAATATCACACGCCTATTTTGGAGTTCTAAAGCGGCTGTGGCACTCATTTTTGTATCATCTACTTTTTCAAAGGGAGTCTATATGGTTTATATGCAACTTTTTCTATTTTTCTACAAGCATGTGATATATTTTAGGACCATATGACATCTTATGGAGGTTACATGGGCATGTGATATTATGTTGATCTACGTGGTATTGTATGGAGTTTTATTATTATGTTTATGAGTTGTATGATTATGGGATCCTTCATTTTTCAAGCCATGTCTAGTTGCAACTAGAAGCCCCGCGTTTTCCTAAGGCAAGGCCTCTCTACTTGACACCGTCACAATTATCATCATATCTAATTCATCAAAATATACAAATCCCATTCACCATCACAAGTCCCTGAGACAAACACAGAACTAGAAATTTATGTCGATCTATATCAAAGCAAAGTTTGGCCTTGTCCTAGGGTCCATTGATCCCAATCTAATATTCTTGAATTCAACCAATACAAACAAATTAAAGTAAGGCACACAATCAATGTTATAAGTAACACAAATACTAGTCTAAGCGGAAACAAGAGCCCCATGTGCCTCCCATGAGTGCACACGAAAATTCCTAGTGCAGATTCACCGATCATTCCCTCAATGCATGACCAATGACAACAAGATGAAAACTCCAATAAAAATAGCATGAGCGCAAACACATACACATGCGTGGGCAGACGGGAAGCTATCAACGCCAAGGTCACAATAGACAAGTTCATGGACACATTCACCGACAATGTCGTCTTTATCATCCTCTTGCTCATCACGGAAGCATTCAAGCCTGGTGTTGTTGTGTAATTGTGAAAGAAGAGGTGCAGTACCAAGAAGCTCACTGTCAATGCCCAGATGGAGTCCGAGTCGAAGAAACCGGATTGCATGCTTTGTACACCATTTTCTTCCAGGCAAAGCTTATGCGAGTCATGTGATTGGGAATTGTTGTTCAACATTGTTGGCTTCTTGTGAATTGCTCGACGGATTCATCTCCTTGCATTGTTTTCATGACATGCAGCACAAAATGATCCTGTTGTTGCAAAAAGTGAAACCCTAAAATCTAAAATTGAACCTTCCATTTTCACAACAAATGTAAATTCTAACTCTTGAATGGCTTATCCATCTTTCTATGAAACAATATCACCAATGCAAATCATAAACAATACCTAAATCCTAAAATACGACTCTCGATTTCCACACTGACTGCAAATCTGAGCTCCCACGGGCCTTCCAAATCTTCCTCAGCAATACCATGGTTGCAGCAATTGCGAGACCAAACCGAGATGCATTTGCAATGCAATTCAATTATGAGAAATGACATCCTTGACATTTGTTCTCTAGAGTTCCTGGAGTTTGTTCCCCGGTGCCAAAGTTCCTTTTCAAAGGAACGTCACCTTTCTCACTATAAGAAAAGCACGTTTTTGGTGGCGTTTAGCAACAAATGCGTCGTATTTTTTCAAACGTCAGATGTTCCAAAAAGCATGTACGTGTTTTGCAAAAAATGCAACCATGTCACTATGGACGGCTATATTTGTAACAATGTCAACTACGACATGGCCATGTTTTTATAAAACGTCGCATACAACATAAACTGCCACGTCAGCAAGTAGATTTAGAGAAGGGCAGCCACATGGCATATTTTGGAAAAAAAATAAATGGATGGATGGATGGACGATGAGCTGGATGTCTCAAACAACGTAGGCTAATTATTCCATATTGTTTGTCTCATAATGGACAATTTTTTTAGCAAAGGGCAGCCACGTGACATATTTTGGAAAAATAAGAAATGATGGATGGATGGACGTCGGGTTGGACGTCCAAAACAACATGTTGGATGTCGGGTTGGACGTCTCAAACAACATAGGCTATTTATCCCATATCGTTTGTCGCACCATAGACAAAGAATGGGTATAAATATGACCCTTAAAATGTTCATTTTTATGTAATTTTTTCATCAAAATAAAATTGATGGTAAATGGTAAGCTTTTTTACTTCTTGGTGAATTCTACTTTTTTTTGTTGTGTACTTTTATTTTTTAATTTATGTTAACTAATTATTTTTTCAAAAAATAGATTGGATGAAAAAATAGGTTGAATGAAAAACGTCAAATTCTTTGACATCCACGTCAAAAAAAAATGACATGGCAATGCCCGTCTGAGTGGTGCCTCCGTGGCACTCAAGTGCCCTCCACATGTCGACCTCTGAGGACCTCAATAGACTTTGTTGCTACCCACGTTTTTGGAAAAACGAGTACAAAAGTGATGTGTTCTTCCAAATTTTCACATGTTTTTACCCCGTCTAATTGAACGGATTTTAGGAGACGTCAACATTGATTATTTTTGTGTAATACACAATGTAGTCTTGCATTTTTTTTATGTTTCGAAAAAGTCCATTTTCTTATAGTGTCTTAAACGGGGCCAATAAAAAATTTCAAAAAATTTGGTAAAAACTAAAAGAGTTATGAATGGGTGAAAGTTTAAACATAAAGGTTTCATCTAATATTTTAGACCCTCATATTTTTCTCACCCACACTTGTAACTAGACTTGTAAAATTGTTATAGCACCGTTTACAACATTCAAAATCCAAAAATATCTATAAACACCAATTGAAAATTGAGTGCTAGGACTTTTTTTTAAAGATTTAGCCTGAATTATTAAAACTTAACTTTCATTGCTTGAATTCAAAATACTTAAAGAATGAAATATCTAAGACTAAAAATCACTAAGAAAAATTATTGATTGCTTGAATGTCCGATTGGACAATTAATGCTTACATCCAATCCTAAGAATTTTACATGAAAAAAACAAAAATGCGGTTGTGTCCTATTTATCCAAAAGGTAGGGATAAAAGGCTCACATGATAGTGCTTGATAGTGCATATAAGAGTTTTTTGAGATTGGAGGTGACATGAACAACTAGAAATTGTGTTAGCATGCTAAAATGCACTTTCAAAAACCTTAAGTTCAAATGAAGAGCTATCAAATTCATTACACAATCCACCTTGCAATTGTTGAAATGCAATTTCATTTATGAGTAGAAATCTTAAATAATTTCAAATCAACAATTTGCATGTTTATATTTTCAGTGGTGAAAATCATGAAAACACTTTTTCCTTCCCACTGGGACCATTTTCAAAGCAAATGCATAAGTACAATATTTTAGATCTCAAAATCAAGTAAAATTGATAAGCTTTGCTCAAAGTTGGAAAATGAAGTCAAAGTGGCAAGCTTTAGCCTTCCACGAATGGTACATATATGCCTCTGAGGACCTCTCAAAATTCAAATATTTACCTTTTCTTGGTATAAAATAAAAGCTTGCAATAGTTAACCTTCAAAACTACCCTTAAAATATTTCAAAACAATCAAAGGAATTTAAATGCGCACACACAAATGAGCTGAAATTTTGGATCGACCATATATGGTCGATAAAGCAATTAATATAAATTAAGTGATACAGTTGGTACATTTGGGAAAGGTGCATGGAAAGGTGTTTCATTGACTACCTAAACCACTGCATCGTTTCAAAGTGACTGCTTCATGTAAATTTCCAAAATTGAATAATTTTATCACCATATGAACTTTGGATTTATAACCATGCTTTACAAGCCTTTTTAATTATAGGATGACACGTACGGAAATTTGAAGTGCACCAAAATTTATCCCCAAGTGTCCAAGCCTTTCCAAGTGTGTTTTTTCTATGAAAAAATAGTGTGGACTTATAGTTATCTCCAATAAAGCAAATTGTTTTGTTTATAAATCTCATTATATAGATTTTTAAAGAAATTGTTTATTAGTGTGCATGATATATTTGAATGTAAAATTGCATAGGAGTTGTGAGTTAATAGCAAGAGAAATGTACATATCCTATTTTTAGTATTTTGTCCCTCCCCACAATGTTTGATAAATTTGCATATAAGAACTTTTGGGATTGGAGGTGATATGAACAACTAAAAATTGTGTTAGCACACTAAAATTAACCACCAAAAACCTTAAGTTCAAATGAAGAGCTATCAAACTCATTACACAATCCACCTTGCAATTGTTGAAATACAATTTTTTAATGAGTAGAAATCACAAATAACTCCAAATCAACACTTGCATGTTTAAATTTTCAATGGTGAAAATTATGAAAACACTTTTTTCTTTCCATTGGGACCAATGTCAAAGCAAATGCACATGTGCAATTTTTTAGATCTCAAATCAAGTGAATTGCCACATTAGATGTTTTGGTGGGGCACTCGAGGGCCATTTCAGGCCCGTTACAGATGTTGTGAACTAGCCACTGCTGGCCAAAATAAAATAAAAAATAAAAACATTCAAAAGTAAATTAAATATTATTATTTGGCGTAGCAATATGCTACGTTAGATTTTTGATTTGATGTAGTGCCCATGTTTCCAACAATCCAGAAACTCGCATCCCTTTACAAACTCAAATTGTCATTTAATGAACTTTGCTCAAAGTTGAGAAACGAATTAAAACTGGCAAGCTTTAATCTTCCACTAATAGTTCGTATATGCCTTTGAGGACCTCTCAAAAATTCAAATATTTACCTTTTTTGGTGAAAAATAAAAGTTTTCAATAGTTAACCTTCAAAATTGTCCTTAAATTTTTTTTAAATGGTCAAAGGAATTTAACTCCTACACAAAATGAGCTTGAAATTTTGGATTGACCATTATGACTGGTTAGGCAATTAAGCTCGTAGTGAAATTTATAGATTTTTGAAGTTTATTTTGTATTCAATCTGAATTTTCTTCACTTTCTTCACTTTCTTCACTTTCTTCACTTTCTCTTCTCAATAGAGATTGTTTGGACTTGCTCAATAATTGCATATTATATGATCATCAATTGTAAAATAAAAATCACTTTCTTTTATATTCTTTTTATATATCAACGTACAACTTTGTAAAACCTGATTTTCTATATGGTTATGGAGATGAGCCTCAAATACACTAGATCTTAAGGGGAGATTGCATTGCAAATTCATATAAAGAAAATTTAAAATGCCATATATAGATTTTGGTTATGCATGTTAAATCCTTAATCTCATATTTTTTCATGTCCATACTTTTAGATTTGATATGTAAAATAAGAATTGAAAAACTTCAAACGACTTTTAAAATTTTACCCCCTTCATAATCAAACATTACAATCTTTCTATCGATCCATATATGACATTGTTGTGTATTCTTTTCCTAAGTGATTTATAGCTCATTTAATTTAAGATAGTAAGTTCAATTACAATCCAAAAACATATATTAAAATTATCAAAGCTTTGGTTTTTGTTTAGGTAAGAACAAATTCCAAGAATCTCAACAAAAGCCTTTGACATTTTGAGATTAAACAAATCAATTGTATTTGTAACAACTTCATATGACACATTTGAGGTATCTTTGTGTCCAATTCATGTCAAAGAGTTTGGTTGAAACCTTATTATTTCAAAATATTTTTTGCATATCACATAGAGCCCCACCTCTTCATGTTCATTTCCATTACTTGGACTAGTGTAAAGTTGACAAAGAACAAAGCGAAGTACCACAAATAAAAAATAACTTACACCAATCACGGTAACTATAGGATTTTCTCTTACCTCAAGCTTGTTGCTTTTGCTTCACTAGAAGAAACCCATGTTTTTTTGACATGCCCTGTATTTTTATAACGGATTTTTTTGGACATCTATTTAAAAATCTAGCTGTTTTTATGTCAACAATAACATCCAATGAACATCATAAACAACATAAAAACAGCTAGATTTTAAAATAGATGTCCAAAAAAATCCGTTATAAAAATACAGGGCATGTCAAAAAAAACATGGGTTTCTTCTAGTGCTTGTGAAATTTAAAGAACCTTAAAAGGAGAATATGCTAGAGGGTTACATTCACTATTAGAAAAGAAGTCTTGGAGCACAAAATTGCAATTACATGGTTCTGTATAGGCACATGGCTAGCCTTTAGAACCATGCCTTTGCATTGTATTTTGGTATTCAAAGACCTCCTTTTTGCAATAATCTATAAAAACCGACATGTCAAATTAAAGGTAATCCAACCTATGGTAGATGGAATGATTGGTTTGTCCTATTGGCATCGTTGAAAATGTAATTTTCTTCATTTAAGACAAATGTGAGAAATAGAGAGAGCAATTTAATTTTTTTGGACAAAGTATGAATTTGTTATGAATTTTTGAAGTGTATTGTCTAATTCATCCAAAAGAGTCTTTAGATTACTCCGAAACCAATAAAAATTGAATCCATAATGGTCATCTTACCACCTAAAGTAGAACTTAGGGTTTACACTTAGTATTTAAACCCTGTCGCCAGCCTTCTTCCTTCTCTTTTCTCCGCGGTTCATCGTGCGTACGATCAGTGAGTGAAAGAGTGGTGAGATAGGATCATGATAGGGAGAAAAAGGGAGGTTGGTGCTATATGCATCCGGATTTACATTTAGCATGACGGAAACTATGCCGAGATCAGAACAAACCTAGAAACCGGCAGTAACGGCCCGGAGTGTCAGTCCGGTGATTCTGTACCATCCGGAACGCTTTTAGGAATTAGAAGAGGATCTGACAGCAATGGACTATCTCGGTTGTCTGCGCAGGTCGTGGAACATCCAGAGTGAGGGAATGATTGAGGAACTCATTAACGGAGTTCCCAATCAGTATCAATTGACAGTGAGAGGTCGTCCAAGAGCTTGGTCTCCGGAACTCTGGGCGGGTGTCTACTTTGCCATGGACAAAGGAGCTGGATGGGCTGGCTACACGGAAAAGTACTCGACGGACAAGTTCCGGAACTTAGCAGACCCGAAGGAGGGATACACAGCAAGTGACTGTACCAACCCCTGGGATCAGTAACTGCTAGAGTTTCTGATCCCTATCTTGTATCCGGAAAAGCCCACGCAAGTGACAGTAACTGTGGCAAACACAATTTTCGGGGCTTAGAAGATAGGGTAAATTTGGCTTTGAGACCCGTAAATTGGGGTGGAATCATCCACTCCGTAGTAGATAAGTAGCAGGGAGTATTTTAGGTAGAAAGTCGAGCCCTATTAGTCCCTACCTCTTCTACATGTATCGTCGGCAGGAAATCCTTAGCGAGTTGGAACAGATTGTGTACTGGAAAGGGGAGAGACTCCTCAAAGTATGGGCTCATTCCGAAGGATGAACCGGATCACACGGAGTTAGAGGAGGAAGACAATTCAGATTCAACATACGCTACTCCGGAAAGAGTTGGAACTAGCCGCCGGAAGTCTACTGAACAGAGCACACGAGGGAAGCAAGAAGCCGGAGGATCCAGCCTATCCCGTAGTCTAGTTCCGAAAACGGATCCGGTCGAGGCCACCATCAACTGGTTGAGGGCCACCAAGGGATCGAACAAACGAATGACGACCCTGATCCTGGACGTATGTGGTAGGCTAAGCGTGAAAGAAGAAGCGCACATATTCAACGCCATCAACCGGAGGCCTGATTCGAAGAGGTACAGTAGTTGCAGGCTTAGGTCCGGATTCTGGAAGAAGAGCGGAATTACTTCCGGGATCATGCCACATGGGCGGAAGGGGAGATGCACACTGCGGACCAAAAAGCGACAGAAGCGATGAGCCTAGTTTGGAAGCTAAGGGAGCTGGTGAACCTTCCCACCGACGTAATTGCAAGAGCCACTCTGTGGAATTCCCACATGGTGATACAAGGCCACATCTCCGGAACGAAGGTGGTGAATAGCATGATCGACTTCGAGGTCCGGATCAAAGGAGCACTCAAGGAGATGCGCCAATTGATAGGGAGTCTTGATCCCCTCCTACTGGACCAGGCGATGTTCGCAGACCTGTCGGGCGGAGACTTTCAAGACACACAGCAAGCCGGAACGTCATCGGCTATGAGGAGGAGTTTGGAAGTCAGGACGATTTTGGTTCTCGGACCGGATCCTAGTGAGACGCCCAAGGACACTCCGATGCAGACATCAGTTTCGGATGAGCTTTTCGAAAGGCAACCGGTGGTAAACCTCTTTCCCCCTCTCTAGCTTAGCCAGATTCTAGCCGGAACTTTTGTGACAGGAAGTGTGCAGAATCCGGCTCGAATCGATTCGGAGAGGTTTAGCCTCATGCAACCAACGCGTCCTCTTGTAGATCTGGCGAAGCTGGCCAACTTCATCAACTCACGGAGACCAAGACGACACAATAAAAGAGTAGCAAGATCTAGGCGCCAACGAAAATTGAAGAGACAGACGAGGAGTCGGCGAAAGCACACTCTCAGTCTGAGACAAAAATAGAGTCAGATCCGCCTCCAATTCGGACCCGGTCCACAACCAAGAAGACTCCACCCAAGAAGTCTGTCCGAAAGACGACTGCGGCAGCAACGAGGTCTGGAACTTCAACGAAGAAACCACGGAAGAATAAATGACTACTTAAGATTGTTGTTTTGTTAGTTAGGATTTTCTCCGGTTAGTAGTTTCCAGATCGGGTAATTTGGAGGTGGGGCCCAAGGATCTAGACTTTTAGGATGTTAACGGCTTTCTGGTTTGCCTGAAACGATTACACTATAAGAAACCCGTGTTTTTTGAGATGTCATGAAAAATGGGAGATTACGTTTTTCAGGACATCATGTACGTCTGCGTAGATGTCACCTAAAATTTGTTATAATTGACAGGCAAAAAACATAACCATGTTTTCAAAAAGTGTGCCTGATTTGTGCTCGTTATACTCTAACATCATAGAAAACATGCTCTCATGAACTCCAGAAAATATGGCACATGGATGCCACGATGGCGACACATCAACGTTTTCCATCCGGGTAGTGGGATACTTTTTCATTCGGCCCGCCTATGACTTGGCACCTGATGAGATGGAGGGAAATGATGACGTGGCATGCCTAGTCAACATATTTTTATTTTGTTTGAAAATTTTAATGTTGTTTTTTGAGACGTCAATTTAGACGTTTTTTTTAGACATCAATTGATGCATATCCTATCCATCAGGCAAGATCAACAAAAAAATAATTAGTTAAAATAAATTATAAAATAAAATAAAATCAACAAAAAAGAATGTTGAATTCACAAAGAATGTTGAATTCACCAAGAATTAAAGAAAACTTACCATCTACCATCAAGAGAATTTTTTATGGCCAAATGAAGAAATTCCTTTATTGAAAATTATATTACAAAGGTCATATTTGTATCCATTCTCTATCCATGGTGAGACAAAAAATATGTGATAACTAGAATATAGAAACTTGGCCATTGTAGATCTTGACATTGTTTCAAATATCTAGATGTTGTTTTTGACATTTGCATCATGTTGTTTCAGACATTTTATATTGAACACAATTCTTGTTGTGTATATCCCATATGGATTGTTTCACTTTTTACCACCCTACTTGTATAAAGATCATCTCTTTTCATCCATGGTGCTCATCCATCCATTTTTTTTTGCAAAGCATGCCATGTGGTTGCCCTTTGCTTCAAATTTTCATATATGGTCAACATTTTACCATAGACTGTAGTAAGTTTTACTAACTTACCCATAGGCAAAATTGGTCTACTTGCTAACGTGGACTTCTCATGTCTTCCTGGATGTCAAAAAAAACAAGTCTATTTTTTCTTTGACGTCACTCATGACATGCCCGTCACAATTGACGTTCATGCGTTTTTCAAATAACATGTATATGTTCCCCGCAACATCCAACAGAATTTGCATAAAAAAACCCGTAGACCAACCAACGCTGAGACATCTATACAAACAAGGCACGTTTTTTGCTAGCGCCCCCCAAAACGCGGGTTTCTTATAGTGTTAGTTGGATTGTTGGTTGGATTTTGTATTGGCCGTTTGGCCGCTTTTTGTTGGTTTTTAAGTGCGGGTTGGCTTGCTGGCCTGTCATTTCTTTCCTTGTCATTTAATCGAAGCATCCAGGAGATCACCTTGGGGATCATTTTCTTGCGTATCGCGTCTATGTTCACTTGTGTGCTGGTTTGTAAGTGAGGGTGTGCAAGGGGGAGTCTGGATTCTTTAGTAGATGGATTAGGCTAAGTGTGTTTTGCGGAAGAGTTTTAGACTTGTGAGTGAGGAGTTGTGCGTGGTGCCTTTAATTTGCCGGAACAGTGATTCGGTGGAGGCCCGGAAGTGGCCGGGGTGCTAGTTCGGAATTTGAAGAGTGGTTTTGTGCGAAAGTCAGCAACCGTTAGAGGAATATATCCACCCATCGGAAGGTCTGCCAACCTCCAGGAGCAGTTGACAACTAGAAAATTAGCACTTAGTTCCGAAAAGCCATAAATTCGTCGTTGTAGTAAGGAGGACCTAATGCGTCTCTGTGTGACCAACTTTCCGGGTACACAATCCGGAAGTTGTGAGAGAGCCACCCCCTTTACTTAGCCAGTCATTTCTTGGGTTGTGTTGTAGTGTAATAGAGGATAGATTACGTGAGTATCTTGAGTGGTGAAGTTCCCTACCCCTCGAAAAGAGTAAATGCGAACCCTTTGAGGGATAAAACAGAGGTACCAAAAAACATTGAGTGAAACAGTTAGCACCCGGATGCCGGATCAAGCTAGATCTGAGTGAGATTCTGGAAAGAAAGAACTTTCGGTAGATAGTTTGTGAGTTTGGACGGATCACCCTCAAGGTGGTCTGATTCCAGAAACTTTATGATTTCGGAAATCTAAAATTGAAGTAACATCCGAAATTCCCTGGGACAATAATTCGTGTCCTCTTACCACATTTTTTGTGTTAAAGATACTTATGCCTAGATTACGCGTACAAGAGTAGTCATATTATTTCCTAATGTGGCTACAGTATTTCTAAGATAACTACAACATGAACAAATAAAATAATCACTTCTTGTAATGAATTTACACTAAAAAGGTGGAACTTCCTATTGCAAGGTAAAACAACCCATTGTCGTCAAAATTAGGAGTTTGGTCTCATGTTGTTGGTGAAACTTTTCAATTTTTATCACACAAAGACAAGTGTGAGAAACAATGAGAGCAATTAAAATTATATTTTTCAAATAAAGTATGAACTTTCTATGAATTTTTGAAGTGTTGAGCACGTCATGGTCCAAAAGAGTCTCTAGACTACCCAAGAACCAATGAAATTTGAATACATAATGCTCATTTTACTCACCTAAAGTAGTCACAAAATTTTCAAATGTGGAAGGTCTAAAAAGTCAATTCTTAAAATGAATTCACACTGAAAAATTGAATGTTCCTAATGAGGTTACTAATCACTCCATTATTGTCATGTAAGACATTGATTGTGGCCCAAATCTCACATATTGAAAAACCTGTAATAGGATCATTCTCTAGGTGTCCACTATATTAGGGTCATCTGGCCGCAATGGATTGCTCTACCTTAGTCACTAATAACTCTATCACTGTCACCCAAGACATTGATTGTGGTTACTAACTCAACTTTATATATATGTAGCTCTAATCTTGCTTATTGAAAAAAGTCCGTCATGAGTTCATGAAAGACTGTAATAATTCATCCTTAGGTGTTCGTCATGGGTGGTTTGCTTGTCATAAGCTAATTTACCTTACGTTCCCTCTATTCTCTTACATGCTTTAGAATAGTCAAATTTGGCAATCAAAGTGCATAGCCCGTCTTATTCAGAAGAATAACTCTGATGTTAAGACCAACATGAATGAAGAGTCAACATGGGTACTACATTCCCTCCATCATGCAAGAGTCTGCTTCAAAGGGAGTCAACTCACAGGGCTACTTACTGTTATGAACTCTTCCAGTGACATGATTCCCAAATACACAACATTTAAATTTTTTTTTTTTTTAAACAAATGAAACGGGATTTCATTGCCAAATACACAGCATTTTGAAGGGAACAATTACTGGAGTAACAATTTGTGAAGGAAATAATTCCACATTTCACATATTAAATTACGTTTCTTTTACCTTGATTTTCACGGAGTGAGGTGGGTGGGCAATCTGGCATGTAACGTACTGGTGACAGGGAGAGGAGGAAGACAGTGAGCCGCCTTACCTCTCAAGCGCAGGAGTGGGCTTCTGTCATCACATGTTTGCATCACCGAGCCTGGAAGTGCCGAGATTGAGGCTGATCGGTTGAGGCTTGTGACAACTGGTAGCCTCGCCTTCTAGTTTGGGAGTGACGATGCTGTTCTTAGGCGACTCTATGCAGAGTCGATCGGAGGTCCGGCGTTTTGTGGTTTAGCACAGCTTCAGTCCCCAACTGGCAGACTTTGATTTGCAGTGCGCCGGTGATGGGAAGCGAGCTGCAGTGCTCGCTCGCTCTCGTTCAAGGTGCAGGAAAGTGGAATCCCGACAGTGCTCCCAGTAATCGGATTGCTCGGGAATCGGCTATCAATGCATCATCGAATTGAGTTAGGTTCATCGTAAATTCACGCATTTGCTCCACACACAGATTTCAATACCGGCTCCCATAATTACCAAGCCGAATTATATACATACCACTCGTGCTGATCGAGGTTTTGGGTTTTAAGCTAGAAGGAAGCAAGCGTGATGGAGGGGCAGGATTGCTGCTTGATCACGTTGCTGCTTGGCGAAGCAGCAACGGAAAGTGCAAGTGCAGCTGCTGAAGTTGCTGTTGCAGCGCCGGTAGACATCGCCCATGAAAAGAACAATGTGCAAACTATCTGGGAGGACGATGCCAGGCCCTTCAAAGACAGAGACATAGCATGGATCCTGGCCAGGAAAAATTCCAGGAAGCGAAATATGCAACTCCGTTCGCTAGACTTCTCCGCTTTCGGTCAAGTTGAGTTGCTCTCATCCAAAGGCATTCAAAGCCTCTTGGTTGAAGGTATGCTTGAATCCTGACCTGAGGTTTGGTTGTGACTCTCGATATTCGGTGAGAGGAACCTAAAAATATCTGTGATGGTATCGCAGGAGCACGAACGGGTGCAATATTCGGACCAGCAGAGAAGAGCTGCACGGCAGAGAAGTGGAGCTTGGACAAGACTGGGTGTTCAACAAAAATTACAACGACTACGCCGGGCTGTGATTCATCAAATCCAGAAGCAGCAACAGATGGGACGATGGATCCACTCACCCCGGAAATCGTGCAGCAGACATGCCGAGGAAGGTCACCAGGCTCGTCCGCCGACTACACATCTGCGCCAGAAGCTACTGATGCAGGTGTGAATTCCCTCACGGCAGGTACTCCTGTAGCAAATGTCGCATGTACACTAACTTGTGTATGCACGAACTTGTAATTCATGGGCAGGTTGGCATTGAAACAATGTAACACTTCTCTGCTCTGTTTACCATTTATTGATTGTACTGGAGATGCACACACTCATGCAGGAAATTTGTTGAGCAACGACAGAGGGGCCCCATTTAGAGCTCCAGTCATGGTGAATGGAGCTTCAGCGATGCTAGCGATGGGGACGCCCACCCCTAATGTACCTCCTTCTCGAGGTGCACAGCCCCGGGTAGGTTCCTGCCTTCCTGTCTACAATTCAGGAGCTCTGTTTAAAATGAATGTGCTTGATAGCAAGAGAATTAAACACACTGAATGTCATTGCAAACGTTGACGTTTCAAAGCAGGCTCAGGAGCCAGTGACAAAGCAGGAAATACCAGCGAATCCAAGTGTCACGGACAAGTCGACGAGGAAGCGGAGGTACCAGCCTAAAATTAGGGCTGAAAACCCAAGACCAAGGAGCCGTGCGAAGAGAGCGAGCATCGATGCAGAGAACGCCAGTCTTCCTGCTGAAACTCCAGAAACAACAAGCTCGCCGAGCCTGGTGCAGATGAAATCGTTCGCTCGGATCAATCAGCGGCCCCCTAAATTGAAACGGCCGCGGCGAGGCAAGGCCATGTCCGAGGAGTCCCCTGCAAATAGTGCACCTGGTTGTTCCGTACCACCACGTCCAACTGCTGATCCGGCTTACCAAGACGCCGTCACTCAGAGTGCCGACTTCCTGAGATTTCTTCAAGAGTCTCTGTTTTCCGATCAGGCAACCAAGCTTTGTCCTGCCGACCGAGCTGACAGCAGCGGCAATGGCAGCTTGTGCACACATTCATCCCATTTGGCTGAAGAAGAAGTAGACGTAGATTGTTCTCCCGCAGCGGAGGATCCACCATCCACACCACGCAGAGTACCTGTTTCCTTTGTGTCCACGTGCCGGGATTTTACTCTTTTGAGGTCGCCATGGTCGCCGCCATCCCCAAATGGAGCTTCCGCTGTGTCTGACCCGTGGAACAATTTTGAGGACATTACAAATTCACAAGATCATTTCTCAGCCAAATCCGTGCGACGAGCTCTCCAGTTCGACGCAGCGCAACTACAGGAGGATCATGTGCATTTGTGCCAGGTCTCGTCGCAGGGACTGGCGGCTGCACCCGACATCGATTTATTGCAGGCTCCAGCAGAAGAAGAAGCCTCCGTGCCGCAGGTGGTGACTTTGGATCCAGGAGGTCCGGGGCGAGAGAACGAGCTGCAGGTGGTGGCGTACAATGAGGACTCCAAGCGAATGGTGGTGTACCAGCAAAGGGGGTCCCGAGTGCGAAGAGTGCACTACAAGCCGAAAGTGAACTTGGACACCCGCTCCTTGAGGATGTTTAAGACGCTGACCATTAAAGCAGCTGGCGTGGGTGAGGGCGAGGAGGAAGCAGAAGACGAGAAAACTTCCTGGGAGCGATCACGACAAGTTTGGCAGCACCGAGCTCATCATTTCATATCCATCATGCGGCAAGTGCAAGGTCGGTCGGAATTAGCAAATCCTCCCTCTCCAGAGTCCTCTCTTGGGTGATCATTTCCTCTCTGTTAATTTCGGCACAGCCTTCCGTCGCTGATCTAACTCTGTCGTGGCGACGTTGGTTGCAGGAAATCGATCTTTCTCTAGGTGGAAGGGCTCGGTGGTGGATTCTGTTGGCGGAGCGTTTCTCACCCAGAATGTGTCCGATTTTTTGTCCAGGTACTAATGTATTTCTCAAGATCGAGCCTAAGTGACATTGAATTCGATCTCATGGCAGACAGTGCAGCACAATCTCATACATGCATGCCGCTGCTTCTGCTGCGACATAAAAACTATTAATTTTGTTATGTGCAGCAATGCTTTCATATCCTTGCGAGCACGATTCCCAGCACGCTCACCGGAGGCCAACGCCGCAGAGACCACGTCGAAGGCAGAATTACCAGTCGAGATGGTCGAGAAACAACGCTCCATTTCGACGAACCCCTCCCTTCCTCATCCGGCTTATAGTCCAACCCCGCGAAAGGGAGACATTCAAAGGCAGGAAGAAGGCAGGAATGAGCCATGTCGCATAGGAGAGAATTTCCCAGGGGAGGGTAGTCCATCCAGACAGGAAGCTGCAGCACAAGGTCCCGGAATCTGCACAACAACCCAAATCATGAATGAAAGCACACCACATCATTTGACTTCCGAGGAGATGGCTGGCTCGAAGGACTCAAATCCTCAGACTGCTCTCATCACTGCTGCACCAGAGTTCGAAGCATTGACGATGCTGCAGCACCCGAATCAGCAGGATGTGGTGGTGCTGCAACCCACGTCTCTGCACCCCCTCAGTATTGTTGTTGCAGATGAAGACCTTGATCATTCCGAGAGGATATCCCACCAACAGTCGTCGAAGTCGTCATGGAGGGGAAAGCGGGCGACCCCAGGCATCCTCCAGAAGAAATTCGCCAGTGTGGTCGCCGCAGAGAGAACTAGAGTGAGCAGCTTGACATTGGTGGGCCAAGAGGAGAATTTAAACCTGGTGCTGACAGCGACGTTGACGTTACAGTTGGTGCTGGGGATGAAGCCGACAACGCAAGAACAACTGCTGCGGCGGCTGCGAGACAGGCTGCACAAACCCGAGAAGAAGAAGGCGCTGAGGAGCCCGAAGCAGCAGCAGCTGCTGCAGCTGCGTCCGGGCCGGGCGTTGTTGAGGAGCAGCACGAACAACTACCGGTACCGCCGGAGCGTGTCGTTCAAGCTGCTTGCGGGCGAGGCCCGGGCGAGCTGGGAGGCGGGCTTTGTGACGAAATCGCAGAATGCGAAATGGGGTCCTCGTCGGGCGGCCATTGTAGGGGACGCGCACTACCGCCGAGACCCCTGGACGGCCGATTGCGTGGATTGGAATGCCGTGCACAAGGCCTCGGTGCATGAAGTGGCGCAGGTGATTAAGAACCGCGGCATGAACAACGCGCTCGCCGGGCGGATGAAGGCTTTCCTGGACCGCGTGCACCGCGACCAGAACGACGGCAGCATTGACCTGGAGTGGATCCGCTGGCTCCCTCCGGAGGAGGCCAAGTGAGTCAGCCAGTCAGTCAGTCTGTCCATCAATCACTGCTTCAATCCCTGTTAGTTTCAGTCATTTATGGACTGCATTAAGAAACCTGCATTAATTTATTTTAATTTCTCAATTTGAGCATTCCAAGTGGACCGACGACGTTGGGCTTGTGCAATGTACATACGTGTCTTTTAAATTATGATCGATCGAATCCTTCAGTTGGTTGATTAAACTCACTCTGCCTTTGTTTATGTTTGAGTACTTTGCTTGCAGAGCTTTTTTGTTGAGCTTTCGAGGTGTGGGCATCAAGAGCGTGGAATGCATCCGGCTGCTCACATTGCACCACCCTTCATTTCCAGTACGAAATTATGCATACATGGTCTGACGAATTAATCAATTTCCGTGCATGAATGATTTGGAAGTGTTGGTTGGTTCATATGTTGAATGCTAGCTGCTGCTGTTAGTACTGTGCTATGGTGAAGCCAGGACTGGGACTAATGAAGCACTGACTGGCTTTTGAGCGCAGGTTGATACGAATGTGGGACGAATATTGGTGCGATTGGGTTGGGTTCCTCTGGAGCCCTTGCCTGAAGAAACTCAGTTGCATTTACTGGAATTGTAAGCAAGTCACAATGCTTGAATACGCTACGATGGACTTGTACAGTACTTGAGTTTAATCTAGTTATGCTGTGAAGATTAGACCTGAGATGTTACGCTTGTTCAACTCTGGAACTTTACACAGTTTCGGACAGTTGTGACTCTGGGTTTCGTTATACGGTGTGAATTTCATTTGTGTTTCCAGGTACCCCGTTCAATCACAAATACAACAATACGCATGGCCGCGGCTGTGCACTCTAGATCAGAAGACTCTGTAAGCACTCATGACCCAGTTTTTCTCTCGTGAAAACTAGCATGGGTAGAGATGATGATGTTAAGAAGTATAGTAATATACACGAATTATGAGTTCCTAATGAGCAATTGCTGACAAGTTCCTGGCATGTGTATGAGGGGTGCAGATACGAGCTCCACTACCAAATGATCACCTTTGGGAAGGTGAAATTATACATCCCACCTTCCTCCTCATAGACTTGAAGTTGTTACTGATTTTGACAAACAAATTCATATTTCAAGTAGGAGCTTACATGAAGTACCATACGAGACGCTTGTGAGTTTACTGTGCAATTTATGTGTCGTAGCAGGTATTTTGCACCAAAAGTAAACCCAACTGCAACGCATGTCCTATGCGCACTGAATGCAAGCACTACGCAAGCTCGTATGCAAGGCAAGTGAAGGCAAATCTATTCCTTGTTCTGACCGAGTACTCCAAGTCATTTGGGTTTTAGGGTTTTAGGGTTCAGGGTTTAGGGTTTTACTCCAAGTCGTTTGGGGGTTCATTTGACCTGCTGAACTCAATGTGGCAGTGCGAAACTACTACTCAAGGGTCGAGAAGAGCAAGAGAAGCAGGCAACAATAATCCTTGCACTGCGAGGAACTGAGCCTGCTACCGAATCAATACAATATTATCCATTGAGTGCTACTCCACTACCTTGCGTACCAATTATACAGGAACCCTGCTCACCAGAACCAAACACTGGAGACAGGAGTATCCCGGACATTGAAGAACTTCCTGTGGATTCTGATACCGGAGCTGGGGTCTACGTCGAAATCGTCAACATAGGGCTGTCATCCTCAGAAGCTGGTTCGTTGGTCACAGAGGAGCTCTGCGTGAATCCGGATGTTAAAAAGACACGAAGTTTGGATTTGAATAGAGAACCAGAGGAAGAAACAAATGTACTGCCAGCGACAGTTATGAGTTTGGAGAAGAAAGGCACGGACATGACGACCATAGCCACCATGACAAATCTCGAGACTCGAGTGGCAGTTGAGGATGACGTAGAAGTGCTCCAAGGTGGAGTGCCCGATGACTTCAAGCATCTTCCTTCGCAAGAGCTTATATTGCTACCACCGCAACCTAACTTGGCACCAGCACCCAAGTTGAAGAATATCCAGCGCTTGCGAACTGTGCACTTTGTGTGAGTACCAAAGATAATTTCTTTCTGCCTGGTGTCTTTGGGGGGATGAGTGATGAATTTGCTCATGAAACTCCCTGAAATTACAAAGCGGATTTTAATCCACTTTGCTGAATTGATGCTCTCATGATTTTCTGATGGAGGTAATGTTGTCACAGGTATGAACTGCCTGACAACCACCCGCTTCTATTTGAGGTAAGCGCAGTCTTTTAGATGTTCACAATTAATTGATTGTTGTTTCCGGCTTTGCATTTCAACCTGGAAATAATTGGAAAAGTAAGCGAAGGTGGAGCTCACTAAACCCTCCAGAGTGTCATGGGGGATGAAGCAGATGGATAAACGAGAAGCTGATGATCCTTGCTTCTACCTCCTGGCGATTTGGAGCCCTGGTATGATTCGTTATTTCAACAACGTGTTGTGCATGTTCTACTTGAAATTTGCATCAGTTCCTAAATGGAGGGAAAATCAGTGTACTAATTACAATTTGTGGTGATTGTAGACGAAGTCCCAGCAACTATGCCCAAGATCAATGACGATGAATCCTTGAATCCATTTGCTTCATGTGAAGAAAGCTGCAATGAAGACCCTCAGCAGACCACTGTCCGAGGAACACTCTTAGTAAACTGACTCACCTCATCTCCAATCATACTTGTAATTATACTTGTTTACATGATGTTTGTCCGAGAAGTCATCACCTAACAAATTACTTTCGCATTCTGATACTCAGATCCCATGCAAGACAGCCATGAGAGGGTGGTTCCCACTGAATGGCACTTACTTCCAAGTGAATGAGGTACTCATTTCTTGGAATCCTTTGCGCAGATTAGGAGGACACGGCACTTTCTTGATCAATTATTTTAGCTCATAATGATTCGATTCGATCGGTACATGCTTTGGTCAAGGAAATTTAAAATTTATAAATGTGAAAATCTAGCATGCAATTGATAGTGCAAGTCGTATGGCAACAAACGGGGAATCATGTAATGTGGCAGGTATTTGCAGACCATGCAAGCAGTGTGCAGCCCATTGACGTTCCTCGGACTCTACTTTGGTCTCTTCGGCGTCGCTTTGTGTATTTTAGTACGGCTGTGAGTAACCTCTTCAAAGGTACGAATATGATTACCTTTGCTCCGAGGTACCTTTGGAAACTGGGAGCTTCCGAGGTTTCAATAATTGACTTTAAGCTTTGTGTGATTCCAGACATGTCACAGGACGAGATCCAGTGCTGTTTCCAGAAAGGTGCGTTCGAAATCAACTTGTGCAAAGAAACTCTCTCTTACATTTGATCTGCCCTTTCAAATACAATGAGCCATGAGGAGTTGCACATATTCCAGTTTCTGTCAAGAAGAAATTTATTGAATTTACAGATGGTAGCAATTGTTACCATCTTGTTAATATCTCAAGTACACATTTCTACAATTTTACAGACTGGCTCATGTATTGAACCAACATGAAAGACTCTGTGACTTCTCTTACTGAGTTTCAATTGTCGTTTTTGCAGGGTATGTTTGTTTGCGCGCATTTGATGTTGCTACCAGGCAGCCTAGAATTTTGGCCCCTCGCCTCCACCAATCGGGAGCTAAAATCGTCAAAGCACCAACTCCTCGGAAAGGCCGACAAAGAAAGACCCCAAGCAAGAGCCCACCGCAAACCAAGATTAATGCTGAGTTTCGCTCTCCCAGGGAAGAAGCCACCAGACGGACAATGAAATTCAACACTTCAAGTAGCTCCGGCCATGTCTAATCAACAGAGCCTGACCACAATTCCAACTTTCTTGTACATTCCATGATCCGTCCTTGTCAATCGGACACCACTCCATGAACTCATCTTCATTTCGGCAAGCTAAAGGAGATGTGAATTTGAGACAGTCATTTACGTAGCTTGATAGGTCATCTTCCTGACAGTTGCTCAGTTTGCTGGTTTTGAATCTAGAAAGAGGAAGTCAATATTGGGGTAATTGATCTGGTTTCAGAACCAAACCCTCACCTGGATTAGTATCTTGATGTGTAAATATTACAAACTGAAAGTTGTTGCGGATGTTTTTACAAGTTCATCATCTCGCAAACGACAGGTAAAGGGAACGACATCATAATTCCGATCACAAATCAAACACGTGTACTAAACTACTCCGCATAAATTGGAGAGCTGCTGTAGCAGATGTGGCTCCAGAAGCTAATTAGCCTTAATATGTATCTATTCACGTATCAATGTGTCTATGTATCCTTCAATTCACAACCAGCCTTTTAAGCAATTTGTGCAATTTTGGTTACATTCGTAATGTCAATGCAGGAGAGTCTCGCCGGAGTGGCATGTTTCAATTGGTTAAGGAGAGGCAGATTAAGACTGATGATGCTCATTGCTTGCCTTGTACAAATTTTCAAATTTTCAACAATAATGTGGGTATGAAGTATGAAATTTCATTGGTTTAGCAGTGAGAAATCTGAGAGAAATCTCTACTACTACCAACCAGTATTAACTTAGTGAGTGCAAATCCACCTAACATAATGATCTAAATGCATAAGATTTTTGTTGTTGTGGCGTGTTTGGATTGGTTAAGCAAACAAAGAAGTCAAACTGTTCAACTCTCCAACATTGATATTATGTCTAGTAAATGCAAAGTACGCCAAGTCATCAAGAATAATTGCAGGTTAGGACTAGCCTTGCTGCCCATGACTCACTAGGTCCTAAACGGCAATTACTCTTGATAACTTCGCTTGCTTTACAATTACCTAGTCCATAATGGGCATAATTCACATATCCTAATTATTTAGTGTTATGTACACCAAATGTTCAAATAATGTCCATTTTGTTCTCACATGATAATGTATAAAATACGTTTTAAGTGCACCCCACATTTTAAGTGTGCTCCCCAAATAATGATTGAATCATTGTTGATTTGTTGGTTGAGTGCTAGCTTGCAAAACCATGAGGTCTAAAGATAATATTTACTTGCACCCTTGAATAGGGTGAAGAAGCTATTTCAAATCCAAAAATATGCCTAGTATGGACAAAAAAAATCTTTATTCATCCAAATTTAGATACATTTATTCAAAAATGGAGACATCATCCTACTTTGAATTTTTCAAGGTGGTTCTTGACAATTTCTTTCATTCAAAATTCAAGAATATTTATAAAATATTGCAACTCTTTCTTGGTAGCATATAGAATTGTAGGATCATGCATTAGACTGTTAATAAAATGTACAAAAGAGATTTTAAAATTTCAACCTCATAAATTGCTCTTAAAATTGAACTTCTCCTACAATCCTACTTAAGTTTGAAATGATTGTTCTATGACTACAATGCTTCATGTGTTAGAAACTGAGTCATTTTTCTGGCTCACAGTCACAATTTAGTCATTGATGATCCCCAATTGTTGTTAGAGTGGTTACAAAAACACCTTTTTTTTTATCTACTAGTGACTATATTTTAATTTTTGAAAATATTTGGATTCATTTTTGGGTACAAAATGGCTTACTTAGCAACATGTTCATTTGTTCTTCATTTGTATTGTTGACCCTTACTTCTAATTCCATGTCTATAGGTCTTCAACAAAATTGCAAGCCCTAAAAGGAAAAAGAAAGCAACTCACAAGCTCTTCGACCCACATTCACAAGCACACATATTAGCACCCCCCCTCATTTTGAAGGCATTTTAAGCATAAAATTTACAATAGACAATTTTGTATATAAAATTAGTTAATTTGGATGCTCAACAATAGCTTGGATTAAAAACTTGAGTTGAATCTTTATTTTTTGCTAGGCATAACTTGGCCTTCAAGTTCCACAACCTTGGCATCAAAACTTCCATAAAATGTTGCCATTTTGTACCCAAAAATGAACCAATATATTTTTCTAGAATTTGGTGCTTGTACTAGAAATGGCAGTTTTGGAGCGTTTTGGGTGAATACATAGTCAAAAACCTCTAGGGGTTAAGGGGTTCATTGCAATTGATTGACTTGTTGCTTCCTTAAACTTGAGTTTTACAGAGAAAAATATATGACAATTTAAGTGGCCTAGCCAAGGAAATTTCTACTTTGAAAATTCATAATAATTACATGCCTTGTCCAAAAAAATTTAATTTAAAATTCATGATTTTCAATTGCTACTAGTACAGAAATGTGTTTTACTGGGGTTTTCCTTCGAAAAGGTGCCTCCAACTATCATGGAGAATTGCTTATTTTGACGTTTTTGGGGTGTTTTCACCTCACACCTAAACCCAATGGAAAACCATCCTTACAGACTACGAGGCTCGCGTCCTTGGTACGCTGAAGCTTCTTCCTTGATTTTGGAGAAGGTAATATTGTACTAACAAGCCTCCTCTTAGTTTCTTAGGAGATGTCCCTTAAATCCTACTCCTATCGTAAGATGGCTTCCTTGATGTTTCAAAACAAGTCACACCATCTAGTCCCTTCTGTTTTCCACATGTTTGGGCATTAATTTTACAAGTACTTCTCTTAATTGAAACACCGTGTTTGAACTTTTTGTCCTTGCAAGCCATCGTGTCCCAACTCCCAACTCAAAGTGAGGGTCTCCCTGATGGTTTTTGAGAGAACGAAATCACACACTCATGATCACTTTGCAGTCACCAAACAAAGTGCCAGCACATCTAGAACAGCCTGAATGTGTAGTTAGTTTGTCTACAGACGTTTCAAGGACTTGGTATTAAGCTTAGCTGCGGTTAGAAAAATGCATGATTCAAACACGCTTGAAACTCTACTTGTTGTACTAACAGCATGATGAGGTAGTAACGAGTACTGGGCTTCCACTTGTTTGGGTATTTATGGTACACGTGTGGGCATGGGTTTGGCATGAAAGAACTCACTGTTATCATGTAAGCTCGTAGCATAAGGTAGGAGGCTGTTAAAAGCAACCCTTTAAGAGCTGATTGCATTTCCAGGGAAGCTAAAACTCCTTGAAACAATTTTCAGTAAATTTTACTGGGAAGAAAAAAATGGAATTGGCATCTATTCCAAGTCGTTTCATGTTTTTTAGACCTTCGTGGCATTAGTTACAAATTTTTGAAGTTGAAACGCAGTGGTTTCTAAAAGCGACCCCCTCCTGAAATGTACAACGTTGGTACATTGAAGAAAGTAAAATGTACCTTTGTGTTAGAGGTCACTTTTAGAGACTGATCGCTTTTACTAAACCCTACCTTAACCCCTAAAGCCCCAAGGGTGTTTTCTGCCAAAAACCACTCAAAACTACCACTTCTGCTGTATTCACTTAAGGAAACCAATTTTTTTGTTTTTTTCTGTAATTTAACCGTAGGATCTTGTACTTAACTTGTCTGAGATTTCAGGAAAAAAATTCAAAAAAAAATACTTTGACTTTTTGTAATTTTTTTGGGGCTGCCCGAGAATCTTTATTTTTTGCTCATTGTGCCATAACTTTTTCATCCGGCATCCGATTGAAACAAAAATTATATATCCACAAAGCTCTTGCAAAGCTACACAACCTCAAAAAATCTAAAAAAAAATCACTTCAAATTGAGACAATAGGAACCTACCTGGACCCAAATTGTCCCCCGAGGGGACAAACGGGGCTTTAGGGGTTAAAGTGTCCTCTGAGCTCGCCATTAACCCTACAATGCCATCGGCACCATTCTGTGGTGCCTCGATGACAATCCAATGAGTTGGAACGAGTTTGAAAGCATTTTTTTCATCCCCATCTTCCTTGCTAGCCTTTCACGTTGGGTTACAAAGAATAAGGTAGAAGCACCAGCAATGGATCATTTAAGCGATTTTGGATCAGATGGTGAGGAGTATGAGGTGACGGATTTTTTTTTTGATTGCCTATGTAGGAAGATAGGAAATATGGGGATTCAAAATTATTCGGAGTTTTATTCCTGAAATTGAAGTTACTGTGAATTTTGGGAGCCAAAAAGTATTGTTGACCGAAAGCCAATGTCTAGAGACTTCCAATTCTAATCACTCAAAAACTACTTGCTACTTTCTTGCTCACGACTTTGGGACATATGTTATAACCTTGGTAGTCCCAACCTTTATAAGGACAAAAAAAAATTACATTCTAAGCTTGAGTTCTGGGCTAAGGTTGGAAATAGTACACCCTACAAGTCGGATATTGTGTGTGGTTGACAATTGGTGCTTCTACCTTATCCAATTGAGTTTCTATCCTTTCCAGTGTTTTTCTTCACATAAATGGGAAGTTAGTAAAAAAAAACACAAATCACAAAATATACTATTTTAATATATTTGGGGAAGTTGTTGCTCCTTGCTCTAAATTTGCAATTTCTTCACAAAATTATATTTTTTTGAGTTTGAGCCCACCTAACAAAACAAAGGTCTAGTTACTACTCCAATTTGAATTTTGAAAATTCCTAATATTGAATATTTTATTGTAATTTGAACTTTGGATATATTCTCAATGTTTACTGAATTCTACTTTTAGAATGACATGGAAGTTGAGTTTACACTATGATTTTTGTCATTGTAATATACACACATGGTGAAATTTTCAGATTTCTTTGAAATAATTTTTTTGAAATAATTTTGACGTGATTTTTCTTCACTTTTACTTTAAAAATTCTCAAAAAAATCAATTTCCATGTAAATAAATATATATAAATTTCGTACCTATCTAGTGCAAAATGGCAACAAACTGAGTGATGCGCAATGAGGCTTTGAAATCAGTGATCATGGTTCCACCATTTAGGGATTAAGTGGTAACTTAACCTATAAACGATGCGGAAGATCTTTTTTGCCTGGTGAATGACAAAGAATCTCTTCATGTAAAACAGAAGTGCAACTATTCATCTTTCCAATTTTGTGTGGAAAGGGAGGATCTTCTATAGTTATTTGTCTTTTGATGAGAGCTTTTTTATTTTTTTTGAAACCAACAATTCACATGGTACCCAAACAGATGATTTCCACAGTGACCGGTTCGTCGTTTAAGGGTTAACCCATAAATGCTGCGGAAGACGTTTTCTGGCTAGTGAATGACAAAGAATCTTTTCATGTAGGACATAAGTGCAACTATTCATCTTTCCAATTTTGTATGAAAAGAGAAGATCTTCTACAATTATTTGTCTTTTTCAATGAGTGCTTTTGCATTATTTTTAAACCAACAATTCACACGGTACCCAAACACATGATTTCCACGGTGACCGGTTTGTCGTTTAAGGGTTAAGCTTGGAGACACGATGCAACTAATTGATATGCTCATGAGAGAGAGAGACACGATTAAGCAATTTACTCCCAAAGACCCTAACCAACCAATTGCATGTGACCAATTACTGTATGCATCTGTGAGCACTGGACAGCACAGATCCACGGGGCACCTGGAGACTGGACCTTGATTTCAGCTGGCTCATGTTGGCTGGGAGAACCCGTGCACGCATTTTTAATTACTGTAGTTGAATGATTTCCACCTTTGTCAACCCATATCCCCAGGGCCGTAGGTCATGCTTTCTGGGACACTGAACAGAGTTAAAAATACTATATATGGACTTGGAAAGGGGCTACAGTAATATTTAACAAAAGGCTTGGAATTAGAGGACCCACAGTGAGGCTCAATCAGTCATGTTCCCTTCAACTATGCCTACATTTGCTCCTTCATTGTAAGTAAGTTAGCTTTCGGTTTCCTCCAATGATTCGCTGAAGGTCTAGACTCTAGGGTTTGTCAATTCCAAGGCCATCAATAATGAAGTGTGGCATCTGATCCCCTGGACAAAAAGGACTGCAGCTGTGACCGTAGGCTTACTCACAGTTAATTCATTGTTTACCCTTAAAAATAGACTCTGGAATTGCAAATGCCACAAACTCTAAGATACCTATATTTTAGAATCATGTTGTGGACACAACTGATTGGACAACTTTCAGATTTCATGTTATGTGCTATTTAACAAACAAATTGTAGAAAGACCAAAGTAGGTAAGTTTGGGCATATGGCAGGACCACCCATAGTCAATTGCTTAAGCAATTCTGCACGTATTCTAGAGCAGTATAAGGCAATGTAAATTTTTTTTTGTCATGGAGGAAGATAGAAGTCACAAGGTATACAATTTTTTGGGTAATTTCATGCCTTGAATTGAAATTACTATGAGTTTTGGAAGCCAAAAGTTGATCTAGACCCATATCCAATGTATAAACTCTTCTAATTCCAATCATTTAAGAAATACTTTCCCTCTCACTACTTCCTATTTTCTTGCTCACTACTTCAGGACATATGTCATGACCTTATAGGTCCCAACCTTGAAAAAGAGAAAAAACAAAAACATTCCAAACTTTGGTTGGAAATATGTTCCAGGCTTGGTTGGAAATAGCTACACCCTCTGGGTTGGGTATGGATCCTGATTGGGAATGGGTTGTTCTATTATAACCCTCTCCCCCCAAACTAAATAAAAAAACATCACATCTTGAAAATCTACAACTCATTCAAAAGAGTGTAGAATGGATGGGATTGTGACTCTAAATTTTGTAGCCTTTTGCTTATGACAATGAATGTGACAATAGAGGGTTACCAAGGCCCTCTTACACTTGGACCAAGAGGCCTGGAAAAAACCACTCAAACTTAATGTCTTGTAATTGAAAGATTCACCTTAGCAAGTAATATAAAGGAGGCACCTAGTGTAAGATGACATTGCCTTGGGGACTATTCATATATTTTTTAAAATAGCATGATCATAAAGAGAGTTTTTAAAATAAAAAAAATTATAATTAGCCAGGAGCATTTCCACCAAAGGATCCCCCAAATTTGCATTAAGCTCATCACTTCTTGGTGGGCTTGATATAAATGTCGGGAGACTCCCCAAACTTGCACTTTTATTGCCTCGAGGGACAAAAGCCTCACATCATTCTCTCTCCTCTTGGGTACTTTGGACTCAAAATTCGAGTGTCAGTGACAATCCTAAGTCGTTTTTGAAACTGTTATTGGCTGAATTTTTCTCTCCGACCATGACCTCTCGACTCTAATGAAGAGAGGTCGAAAAACACATGCGACTGCACAAGAGGCAGTACCAACGCACCGACAACCAAGCTGGTGCTGATTTGCAATTACTATCAGTTACTGGAATCTCCTTCCCCGACGGAGTCTTCATAGGTGAAGCAAAGGATCCGCAAGTCCATCCAGGTTTCATGAGACGAGTGGACAATTCAGACCTCCGTCAGCAGCAGATACTCTCAGCTTTTATATTTTTTTATATTTTATTTTTCACAAGACTCCTTCTTGCATAATGCACAGGCAGCTCTCGGTCTTTGACGCTTTCCCTCGACATGCAGAACAACACTAAGCTAAGCTTAGCTGTGTGCAAGCTGATTATTGCAATCGCTGAGTGGTCGCTGCAGCCGAGGAAACTTAAACTAAAATAGCCTAGTCTCGCAACGTAGCATGCACCCCTTCCCAAGGTCCAGTTTTCCATACATCCCGGCCGGCCCCACTGCAGCAGTGTCGACAATTCAACCGTTGCAGTCCCTCGATCACCTGGAGGCCCGGAGCGCTAGCTAGGATGTGATCATACAGTAGATTGGCGTACGAGTGGCTTAGGGTTTAGGCGCCATTGATGGTCGGAGCTCGTAACGTCGATGTCAACAACAGAATTTAATTTTTTGTCAAATGGATAACGACAGACAGATTTGACTCGCCGACGTTGCTAGCTTCGTAGGCTTAATTCTATATGCATCAACATAGAATTCAACAGTTAGCCTGCCCTTACTCATTAACCAATATGGGCGAGATTAGTGGGGGTTCAATTCTTTGACCGCGACAAGTAGCTCAATTCAGAGGTTGGAGCTTCAGAGTGTCCATTTTGATCAGTCGAACCTCCGAAAAGCACACTCAGATGCTCACCTCGCACTGCGATGGAGACTGACGCAGTAGAGGACTTCAATTCGTGGAGATGGACTTGATGCGCGGAAGTCCCCACCAGCAACAGCATCTACTCAGGTTTTCATATTACGCATCATCGTCTTGCATCAATCATATGGGCCTGATTTGGGGTTACGTCCTGATATTCATTTTCTTTACAAGCTTTGAATGGAATGCGCGTTTTGAAGGCTCAAGTTTGCAACTGTCGAGCGGGCGGCGTGTATGTTATCTCTCACTTCTACCAGAATCAGTAATATATGGCTCTGAAGAACAGATCAGTGGCAGATCATCAGACCAGTGGTACTTCGTAGAGAATTGTGTGGTAAATTCCTTGCAGTGCCAGTGTCGTCATCCATACCACTCGACTGGTGCGCATATCTCTATTTTTGTAGAAAGCAACAGTCATTACGAAGAGCTGCAAGCGGTAGGGTTCTTGAAAAGCACTCACGAGATGATTTTGCAGGTGATCGTCGTTTTCGAGCGGCTATTGCAAGGGAATCGGGAGTGCGCTGCCTGGAAACAGCTCGAGCAAGACTGACTTCAGAATTGAGGGTTTGATGAGGAAATGGTTTAATCAGTTTCTGGGTTGGATTACCTTCCGAATTCATGGATCGGCTCCTTAACCATGAAGATGCAAGAGCTCGTAATTTTCTTCGTGAACCGTGTACCCGCCTGTTCGGAAAGCAAATATGGGCTATGTCGACTCAACTTCTATCGCAAAGGCAATCTGCTGATGGCCGCTTGTGCGTGCGTGATCTGAATCGAGTGCTATTGCGATTGTGATCATTCTTGCCTTGCAGCACGTGCCAAGAAAGAACGGGGAAGAGATTGATCATAAATGGTGCTTAGCTTGTGATATATGGTTCTAATGCGCAGTTAGATCGCGGTGCAGGTGGCCTGCGAATCATCTGGTCCGGGTAGACTGAAGCCTAAGCTAATTAAGCTCTACAGCCATGGAGCCGATGCGCCGTGTGCTGTTATCATTGATTCTTCTATTGTTCACATGGCCCCGGGTGGCAGCAAGACTGGAAGTGGAAGTACTGCTCGATGTGAAGGCGGCTCTGGACCCGCAGGGCATGGTGTTGTGGTCATGGCAAGCAGACGGACAGCCTTGCTCCGGCGATTTCGAGGGTGTGCTCTGCGACGCAGGTGCCCATTCGCAACATCGTCACATCAGCACCATTTTTGTACGTTTTTGCAAAAGCGAATTAAATGGTCCTTGCGATATTCTGACTTAACGTTTTTGAATTGAGCGGGATCGGGGTGCTTGTTGTTGGTGAATAATCAGTGGGGAGAGTGACCAACATATCCTTGCAAGGGCGATCGCTGACGGGGTTCATACCCGACGCGGTGGCGGAGCTCTCGGCGATGACGGGTCTCTTCCTCCATTTCAATGAGCTGCGGGGCGGCATCCCGGCTTCGCTTTCCTCTTTGACAAGCCTCACGGATTTGTACCTTAACTGGAACCACTTGTCTGGCAGGATTCTTCCTCAACTAGGTCTGTTATCAAGCTTGCAAGGTAGCGACTAGCTGATACACATTTCATGGCCAATACTTTCTCTTGAATTCTTGCTGTTGATTCAATACCCCCGGCCATCATGTCACCAGGCACCTTTATGATCCTATGTCACCCACTCCGAGTTGCAGGATCAAGATGTGCTAAGAAAGTAGGGACTGGAGGAGAAGCTCAATTTCAAGAGCCGAGCATGCATGCTTTCATGTCACAATAACAATTGTTCTTTTCGTTTCCTGTTGGCAGCTCTGGAGCTTGGTTGCAACGATTTGGAAGGGGAGCTACCGACGGAGCTGGGCGCCCTCTCGTCTCTGGAAACGTTGGCCGTGAATTCCAACAAGCTCAATGGAACAATGCCGGCCTCGCTCGGCAACATGACTATGCTCACTCGACTCGATGTGAGCAACAACACATTGACGGGCGCCATTCCCGGTTCCGTTGCCAATCTGCCCCATCTCGTCTTCCTCGATGTGTCTGACAACTCCCTCTCCGGGCCTGTTCCCACCGGTACGCTGACCTTCAAAGCAATCAGTGCCGAGCTCTGTTTTTGCGCTGTAAGAAAATATATCGAAACACTGCATGAGACGACACAATTAACTGAAATTGCAAGAGCAGTTCGAGACTTATTGACAGCCAATGAATAAATGTTGACTGTCACAGGATTATTTGATCTCCAGCAGGGGTTCGTCTACATCAACAACACCGGGCTGTGTGGGTCGGACGCTACCATCTCTGCTTGCCCATCCACAACCGCAACCCCTCCAACATCCTCACCCACAGCATCCTCCCAAAGAATCAAGTCCATCATGAGCATTACCACTGCCATCGTTTTCGCAATCGGAGGCAGCGCCTTCCTGATTCTCGTTTTCGTTTGTTTGAGACGCCGCAATGCGAAGCTGAGGCAGTTGGCGTTTGAGTCCAACTCCGACATAAAATCCGTCATCAAACCTCCTAACACCTCCACCGCGGCCAACCACAACAAGAACGCCAGCAGCAGCAGCAGCAACAGAAACAACAGTCACAGCAACATGAAAAGAGGAGTTTTGAAAGGAGCTGAGAGCGTCTCCGGAAGTGCCAAGTCTCCGCAGGACTCCTTCCATGGCAGCACGCCGGATTTCTCCGTATTGGGCAGGTTCAGGGTCATGTCTGATCGAAGCACGTCCACGAAGGGACGGCCCAGCCCTGCCGAGTGGAGCTCATGGATACATTTGGGCGAGCTTGAAACAGCAACCAACTATTTTTCCGAGAAGAATCTGCTACGGAAAAAAAACCACACGGCGGTTTACAAAGGCACTCTGCGAGACGGCACGGTGGTGGCCGTGAAGGCCATCTACAACACGCGATTCACACTCGGGGAGCAGGACTTTCCCATGGCGATCGAAGCGCTAATGCAAGTCAAGCATGAGAATCTCGTCCAGTTCTTGGGATTCTGCTGCTCCAAAGGGGGCTCGGAATGCTTCCTCGTCTACGCGTTCGTGCCCGACGGATCCCTCGACCACCGCCTCCATAGCCAAAGCGAGGCTTCGTTGAACTGGAGCAAGCGAGTCAAAATCATCCGCGGCATCGCCAAAGGTAATAAGCTTATTATTGCTTCGAAACCCTAGATTTAATTTCCTCCAATTCAAGTAATCATCGATCTTAGATCAAACCCTAAAGCTGGAATCACCGTTCTCCTCTCCCTGTAGGACTGGCGCACCTCCACGAAGGCCTCCTCGAGCCCATGACAGTGGTTCACCAAAACCTGTGGGCAGGCAACATCCTGCTGGACAAGCAAGGTAACGCGCTCCTCGCGGACTACGGCCTGTCCGACATCATCGCGGAGGAGGTCATGTACGCAACGCACAAAACTCTAGCAGCGCTAGGCTACTTAGCGCCGGAATACGCCTACACTGGCGTCGTGACCGAGGACGCCGACATCTATGCCTTTGGGGCGCTGGTGCTGGAGTTGCTGACCGGCCGTCGGCCCGTGTTCTTCGTCAAGACGACGCGGACGTTCGTGAGCACGGCGGCATGGGTGCAGCCGTTGTTGGAGCTCGGCAAGGTTCGTGAATTCGTCGACCCTCAAATGGGATCCAATTTCTCTCTTGCGGGAGCGGCAGGGCTGGCGCACATCGCCCTGCAGTGCATGGCGGACGATCCCGGCGCCCGCCCCAACATGGTGGACGTGGTGCGCCGGTTGCATGCTTCCGAGGGCTGGGCAGACATGGCCATTGACTCCTTTCTCTTTACTCCTGGTGGCGGCTCTCGCTTTGCTGCTGGGCGCCTCCCTTCCCTCTCTCCGGACGATCATATGCTCCACCACTGTCGATGACCGACTCATGATGCTGATTCTCTCTGTATAAATAATCGACAATGCATTGGTATAATTTAATTGAGATAACAGCTCGGTTGAAAAAAATGCAGTGCGCATGATTGCGTGGCATTTTTGGCCGCACTTTCATGGAACCCAATATTGATGGGCATTCAAAATTCTACATGGGGTTCTGTTTCGAACATGTGTGAAGTGGATGTGCATCAGCAATCGGGTGGACTCCCTTGAGAGGAGCATTGATCTTTTTCTGGGACTGCAGGTGAATGAGAATTTTCACACACAAGTTGTACAGGTCTACCGACGTTTCCGAAGTCTCATTGCTAGAAAAAGATTGGTCAAGGTGCAGTGCAAGCTGATGGATAAGTTATGTACAATTATGTATTGATTTCAGAAGTGGGGGAAATCCACATGTCCAATTCCATTGGGTCCCAGTCTATAATCGTATGGTACACACCCTCAAAGCAGGGGCTCTCTACACTTGCAATATTGCCTACATGATGCTTCAGCTGATTCAAATTTGTCCTCAAACCGACCAACGGCCCAGCTCCAATTTCGACACGCAACAAAATGATTTTCATTGGAAACGAGACCCGCGTGATTACCATTACGTCATGACGGGTACATACCCTTCCGATAATGTCACGAACAGCGTCAATAACATCCCCAAATCCTACTAATCTTGCTCACTCCTTGAAATGCTCGCTACGACCAAAAGCATGCTCGGAGCCAGCCAGCCAGCCAGCGATCGAGAGACGAAAATTTCCAGAGTTCAACTCTGGATTTGGAAGCGCACAATCCCTGGAGAGCGAAAAAGCACCCCAAGCTGGGCCCTACGTCTCAGAAGCCCCAAAGACTGGCCTCGTAGAACTTGGCATCCATAGGTAAGTCCTCGATTCGGAGTTCGTCCTCGAAATTCCCGGGCATGGAATCCATTGCGACCTCCGAGGACAGGAACGAGTGGTCGAAGATTTGATTGCCCTCCACGTCTCCGAACTCGGCCTTGATCCATTCCAACACGGGTACCACCTCGCCATGAAGCTGGGAGCTCGGACATTCAGTGTCCGCTATGGCAGAGGCGAACTCGTCCTCCCAGCTGGCGTCGTCGTCCTCGGAATGCGACGAGCGGAGACAGCTGCTCTCGAACGTCTGATGAGCCATGGTCAGCGAGGCCACGGGTGGAATGCATGCCGCGGCCGCGGCGGTGGCGGCGGCCTGGACGTCGCGTGGGGTGGAGCAGCGGACGGTGAGCTGCGGAGGCGAATCGGGGAAGTTGAGCTTCACGGATTGTCCCCTCAAGCACACCGCCGCCGCATCGTACGCTTTGGCTGCCATTTCCGCCGTGGGGAAGGAGCCCAGCCAAATGCGAGAGCGTTTGTTCGGCTCCCGAATCTCCGACACCCACTTCCCCCACGTCCGCATGCGCACGCCCTTGTACACCTTAGGGCTGGCCGGTTGCGCGCTCACGGCCTTGCAAGCCGAAGCCTTCTTGGCAATGCCCAAAGCGTTTTTTCGCAATGGCGCCAAAAGATTGCCCCCTCGCTTGACCTGCAACGACGCCGCGGATACCTTCTCAACCATTATTGGGACGAGTCTGCTACCCACCTAGAATTCCACAGGGACGCAGCTGAGACACCTACCGATCGACGAAGCCAGCCAGCAAGCCAAAGAGACACGGACCGATCGAAACCACGACCCACTCGGCTCCGCCGATTACCAAAACAGAGAGGGGGGGGCTGTTCCGTACAGGCCTGGACACGAGCTACACAATTGGGGACACACGAACAGGGCAATGGAATGAAATGGAGGGGGAAGGAAGAGCTTGACGCAATGAACTTCACAGTCTTACTTAAGCGCCAAGGAAAAAACCGACTGATTGATTCTCACCCATTGTGATGCAACGTAAGTGCTGCAGTCGATACATATACGGGGCGGAGGAGGCGAGCCGAGCGAGCGAGAGCGGATCGGAGCGGATGGGCCGAGGGCGAGCGAGCGTGTGCGAGAGGGGCGTGCCGGGGTAGGGGCAAGCAGCAACCGCGTCGGGAGTCCCCAAAACAGCCAAGATTCCGATCCGTCAGGATTGAGGGAGGATGTCGCTCACATGCACACCTTTTCGGGGACTCCACGACAAAAGCTCGCTTTTCGCCGGGCCCCCCTCCCCGGAATCATACCGCCAGTCAGCGGCCGCACAGGTCCTGGGCTCCTGGCTACAGTACTGTAGCTGGATGGGGCTGGATGCGGAGATGCGACCGGGCTGGCTGACCCCACGACCTGGGCGCTCTCATGATAGTGGCCCAGCGTAAGCTCGCTTGCGCTTTCCACACAGATTTCCTTACCCTCGAACCCCGTCAGAAAAGATTGAAAAGCCCCGCGCCACGGAATCAAATGTTTCGCGTGTAATGAACAGAACAGAACCAAACAAAACCGAACATTCTTGGGGCCACTTGGATGGGGTACCTTCTCGGAAGTAACTCAACCTGACCCACGTGGAGGCTCACTGGCTCTCACCAGACATGGGAGTGGGGGACAGCCAGTTGCCCAGTTGGGAGCCTTTATCTTACGAATGATCAGAGAGAGTGGATGGAGACCGAACCGATGACACTCGGGAGCCACTTGTGATGACGTCACGACACACGTGTAGGCATGCAGAAACAGATGGACTGAATATGCTAGTTTGATTTGGTAGAGATTCGATCTTGGGTTCACTTGGCCTTCTAGGGAATCGAAGTCAATCTTGAAATAAACCCCTAGCATATTCAAAATAATAATAATGCTAGTCCCAACTCCCAAGTCTTATGTAGTGTCCTAAGAGCATCTCCATTGCGAAACGGCGAGAGAAGCACCTAAGTCGATTCTTCAGAAAACCCAAGAAACTCAGTCCACCATGTCAGTTTATTATTGGAGTAGCGTTTCATTGGTTCCAAAAAGAAATTTAAAAAAATGCGCTAGAGCTCTCTATAGCACCATCTACCTTGGATTCGGTGTTAAAAAGAACAGTCAACCCTCTTTACTGAGTCGTGAGGGGACTCAACATTTGGCCATGCACTCGACACAATTGGCCATGGCCAGCCATTTCTTGGCACTGGCCGTAGCTGACGTGGGGCATTTTTTTGGCCGGGCCCGGCCATTCACCGAATTTGTGGCACTCCTTGAGTTGTGGTGCGGATGCTCTAACTCCTAAAAGGCGAAGACCATTGTGAACAAAGAATTGTTGACTTCTCAGTTCTTACATAGTTTTTACAATGCAAAGAGAAGCACCTGAGAAGTTGAAAGGGAGGTGAGCAATATTTTGGTCCAATAAAGACAATTTTTTTAAGGAATAAGAGGTGATATATTCCTTCATTTTTAGTATATTAAACTTCTAAATTGTCACATATTTTTAGAAAAACATTGCTATTAGGAAGATGAATGTATATTCTTAGGATGAATAATCTAAGTATCATCCACATTTTGCATGTTTCTTTCATTTACATAGATGTAAAAAAATTGCTCTGCTTCAGCAAAGATCGCTTTTTGCATTGTCAAAAATAAACAAAAAACAATCTATGGTGGGAAGACCTTGCCACACATTCTTGAGAGTTGTATTTTTAATTACTAAAGGACCCAACAAAAATTGTGAAAAACTGCCATTTTCTAGGATAGTGAGTAAAAAATGAAAACAAAAAAAAAAAAAAAAAATTCAAAATCCAACCATATAAATTATTACTAGATTACTATTGGAATATATGAAAACAATTTCAAAATTTTTGACCGCACGGATTGAAAGATTATTAAGTTTGAAGTTAAAAGATTTTCTTTTCTTTTCGACCTTATCTGGATTTTCAATTGTCCGATCAACAAACAATTGTCCACTAGAATTTAAGAAACCTTGTCTCAAAGATGACATATTTAGGAATGAAAGTAAACATGTGAGGGACCTTATCCCTATATAAGTCCATGGACAAGGATTAAGGTAAAACAACCCGTTATGGTAAGAATTAGGAGTTTGACCTCATGTGGTTGCTAAAAATTTTCAATTTTTTTCCACAATAGTACAAGTGTGAGAAATAGTGAGAGTAATTGAAATTATGTTATTTTTGACAAAGTATGAATTTGCTATAAACTTTTGAAGTGTTCAATGTATCATGGCTCAAAAGATTATGTAGATTACCTTAGAACCAACAGAATCTGAATCCATCAAGTTCACTTGGCTCAACTAAAGCAGTCATCATATTTTCTAACATGGAAGGCCTAAAAAGTCAAATCTTACAATGAGTTTTCACTGAAAATTTGGAAGTTCCTAAGGAAGTCACTAACTACTTCATGACTGTCATGTAAGACATGCATTGAAGCCAAAATCTCACAAATTGAAAAAAATCATAATGGGGTCATTTCCTAGGTGACCACTATAAGTCATTTGACCACAATGGGCCATTCTACTTTACATATAAACATGCTCTTCATCTAACCCTTTCTTCAATGACATTCTCAAGTACACTTGTCACATCATTATTATTTAAAGATCTCTTTTTTGCAAACTTTTCTTTTCTTCCATATGATCACAAATTACTTTAATTAAAAACTTGCACAAAAATACATGAAGCATTAGAATTCCCCGTAAATAAAATTTGTCTTATTTTCCACTTGCTCCTTATAAAAACAAATGTATTTGACAATTCAATGGAGCAAATTATATCTTCTTAGAAAAATTACACCCACATTGACTAAAATATTTCATCAAACAAGGAATTGGAAGTACACTTTTCCCACCCAAATCCCATGGTCTTTTTTTATTAAAAAAACACACACAAAACTGCCATTTCTATTGCAAAGAGCAAAAAATAATTTAATCGTAATTTTTGCATATCTAACCATAGAATCTTGCACTAGACTTGTATGAAAATGTATAGAAGAAATTTCAAAATCTTTGACCATGTGGAATTGAGGATTACAAGATGTTTACCTTTTGAAGAGATGAAAATGGAATTTTTTGCACTTTGTGTGACCATATTATAAGACTTTGAATCTTATTAGCTTAAAATTTTAGCGCCACAAATTTTGAATTATAAAAAATGTATTTTGAAGAATTGATATGAAAGTCTAGGGGGAAAAATTCACACAAAAAAACTTGATATTTGTTCTTTAAAAAGTTGTTAAGTAAAAGTATAAACAAGATTGGAGGAAAAAATAAATTATGCCATATTTAACTACTTTTGGACTTTTACGTGAATTCTCGACAAAACATTCATTAATCTCCGGATAATAACATCTGGAGATCTCTAAATGTTTGTATTGATCTCCCGATAATTTATATAGATCTCTTGATGTTTTGCATTATCTCCAAATGACCATTTTTTTTTCTATTATTACTTCTGGACCCTTTGAAAGTCCAGAAGTAGTTAAGTGCGGCATAATTATTAATAGCTCTAAGATGGAATTGAATACACTAATTCCAATAGTGTGATATTATTCAAGCAAACACACTAAACCTTGTGCAACTTTTTTTTATTAATTGTGAAAATTGAATTAAAAAATAAATGCAAATATATTATTCTTTCTTTCAAAAAGTTTCTATGATTGTTTGCAAAACAAGAAGCTCCATAGCTTTTACGTCACTAATCTATTGAATGGAATGAATCCAAGCTTTTCTAATGTAAATGAAAGTACAATCTATGAGAAACAAATTTAAAGAAATTTATTTCAAGTTTTTGTAGGATTTTTTTTGTTGCCTAACAACCTAAATTTGAGCCTAGGATGGCATAATTTTTTTTTTAGCATCAATTTAAATAAAAAAACTACATTCTAAAAAAACTAATATGTTTTCTATCTTTAAAAAAAAAAATTTAAAAATTGCGCCAAAAGTTAAGATTATAGGAACCTTTTGTAACTCTCATTTGTCCCCTAAGGGCACAATTGAACTTTACGAATTAAGGGACATACAAAGGTTGAAAGATTTTAAAAAGGTCATCCTAAATTTTACCATTTTTTCCTTCTCACTTCATGAAATGAGTACACATGATAAGCTATTAGATGTACTTACCTTTTTTAACAAAGATATAAAAATTGAGCATGTTACCACAAGATACATTTAACACATGTCAAATATTGGAGAAATTCTAATGATCGTATTAAAGTCAAGTTTTGAAAGAAGAGAGTTATTGATAAAATCCTTTAAAATCTTGCTTCATTAGTATAATAAAATATTATAATGTCTAGGAGATAATGGGAGAAAACTTGTTGGAACCCTTTTTGAATCTTTTATACACCATGAAAAGTTATACAACAAGTCACTTTGACACCTACATGTTTCAAACTAGTTTAGAAGTAATTTCTATGATGTGCGGAGTTGAGCATTTGATATTTGTTGTTTGAAGCAAAAGTATTTTTTGTAGTTTTTTTCCAACAAAGATGAAAAAGAGAATCTTTGATTCCATGTTTCTAACTTAAAGTGTGTTCAAATCAATGCATGCATGCATTATTATCTTTCAGAAATTGCAATGACTCTAGAGTGTGAATTGGGAGTGTACAAAAATTTCTTCAAGAAACACCATACACTTCAATGTCATTCTCCATGTCAAATTTTAAAATATGACATGACATGTGTACAAGAAAAATAAAGTTGACACGGCATGAATTAACACATTTGTGTTATCCACTATTGAAATTGAGGCGTCCACATTGACATGAATTTTTAACCCTCAAAAGACCTTGCAAGCTCGAGGAGCATTTGGAAAGTCAAGCCTCAATTTTCATATAATTCATGATTTTAAATGTTTTAAAGCTTAACTAAGAAATTATAGTTTTAATAATCTATTAATTTTTTTTATTGAAAATTGTTAAAATTACATTTTTGTGACACTTTGAAGTTATCATCTTGAAAACTTAAATGACACAAATTTTGAACTATTTCTATCGAATTTCTCTTGGTATGAGTTCAAAAATTACACCAATAACACAATGATGTTTGTCACTATGATCATCATCTTTGTTCAAAGTTTTATATATTTTAAAGAATTTTTATAATTACTATCATTTTTACAATAAAAAAAATCACATAATTTTTTCATTAAAAATAAATAAATAATAAAAATAAAAATAAATAATAATAAATGTATATATATATATATATATGTAAATGAATGTAAATTTCAGATACAAAATTTAAAATATATATTTAAAAAACAAAAACTAAAGAACTTTGACCAAGCCCAAGTATAAAATTTCTTTTAACCCTTTAGTGTCTAAGAAGCCCAAATTGAGTCTCACGTTTTTTTAAGCAATGTTGAAGAGTTTATATGGAGATTTTTTTAAACTTAAATAATTGTGTATTTGAATCAATGCATACAATGTTCTTTATTTAAGCTAATGGTATAATAAAAAAATTTATTTCTATTATATTTTCCATAATATAATTAATCAAAATCTGCAACTGAAAATCATGAATTCTTAGTACATAAAGGGTTAATCCCTAAAGGAACAAGGAGCCCACTTTAGGCTTTTTGAAAACTTAGGTAGGCTCTATTAACTTCATAATTTGGAATTTTTGCATGAATTTCTTAGGATGAATGTTCCTCATTATAATCTATGTGTGAAGCTTTGTTTCATGTCACTCCGATAAGTATTGCAAAAGTCAGAAGGATTGTAGTATAGTTTTTTACATATTTCAATTCTTCAACTCCAAGGAAGTTAGCTCATGGAAGACTCAAAAGGTTTCAATTTTTGACTAAAGCTATATAGAATTAAAACTATGCAAATTTGAATGGTATTAATTTGACATATAGACAATTTAATTTCAACTTTTGATTGCTTGATCTCTTTTTCCTCCTCTCGTACAAATTCTTCCATTTTATTTGATTCCAATTTTTTCACAATGACTTGACAACTTCTCACCTACTCTGATTCTCACACATAATTTGACTCGTACGATCCCGACACATATTTCCAATTTTTCAATTGGATTTAGATATTAAATTCTTATGATAAACAATCTACTCATTCAATAGTCCACTCACGGGTGAGCCTTACAATACATTGTAAGAGCTAATTTGAAAAATGAAAAAAAAAAATCTTTATAGGGCAAATTGTTAAAGGCACAACGATTAACTATCACCTTCCTAAAAGTCACGGCCTTTAAAAGCACAATTAGCCTCTTTACACATTTGTCAATAGCCCTTCCACAAAAGTAAGCAACTATTTGTACTAGCTTGCCCTTTAATTCCACAATTAGCCGCTTTTATATATAATTTATCATATAAATAAGGAAATTGAAATTTGAAATTAAAAATTGTGACGACAAGGATTTTTTTGATTTCACTGTCAAACCGAGCAGCAAAAATATGTTTTAACAAAATATTAATAATTTTTTTGGAACTATGTAGATTGATAGCTACTTAGAAAAAATGAAACCATTAAATTCCAAATAAAGAGGTAAAAGTTATGATGAATTTTATTTTGCGGGCACTAGAGGTAGAAAAAACATATGAAATCATCTTTTGCTCTCAATCTTCAAAATTTTCAAATAAAAAATAAATAAAAGATATCAATTGTTTATTAAAACATTCTCACCATTGGGATTAGCATTTCTCACTTTCTTCCAAAAGTTATTAGCATATTAGTTATATCTTTAATTCAATAACACCTTCCACTTGACAATTTTTTTTAAATGAATAGGAAAATTTTTAATATATATTTTCAACCCGTTTTCTAACATATTGACTAAAATGCACAAGTTATATGACATACATGTTTTTTCTTTAAAATGTTGAAAGACAAAATTTCACCTTTTGGAAGGACTAGAAAAGCCTACATTTTGAAGTTTAGGCACATTGAACTTGCAATCAGTGAGGATATACACTCTAAAAATTTGGGACTATGTCTTTGAACTAATTAATCAAAAGATTATACAATTGATTTTGTTAGAAAATAAATATTGATGAAGATTTTAACCTTGCTTTGGAGATAAGTATTTTGAATCAGTTTTGGGTCTCTAAACACGATGGTCCTTTAGGGGTTAAGGGATATATATAAATTTGTGTTCTTAGCTGTTGTCTCAAACATCAAGTCCTCTAATAGTTCCAAGACCTCAAGATATTAATCAAACAACATTCTAGAAACTCTAGAGGTCCAATTCAAGAGCAAAATAAGACTTTTTGTGCTTCTTCGGTTCCTTACAACACCTCAACATTTTTCACTTCGCTCTTAAAACATTGGTTTTGAAATCATCTTAATTTAAAGTCCTTAAGTCTCAGTCTTTGAACCATCTTGGAGCTTGGAGCTCGAGCCTTGGAGTAGAAAAATGTCATCGTGACCCTTTGGCTTTTTTTAATGTTATAAACATGTTTCAACACTTGCTTTGTTTTTGCTTAATGTTTTGTAGATGTATTAACTTCAACTTATTTGGGTATAATACTAACTTATTTTGTAGTTGTTTTGTCAAAGTTAACTAGCATTACATATTAGTGTTATTTCATTTTGTTTTCTAACATGTTTGCATTAAGTTGTCCAAATTTTACCATTTTATTGTACTTTGCCATGTTTTTTTATTTCATGTCAATTAATGTCTTCTACTATATTTTGTATTGTTTTAGTAGTGTCTCCAATGGTCAACTAAGTCCCTAGTTGGAACCATTAGAAATTTGTGTTGTTTTCTACTTTGAATTTTTTTCAAGAGTGGATCTTATATTACACATGATTTTGTTCCTTTTGTAGGATGCCTTGATTTGATTTAGCTAAAAATGTCCTAATATGCCCTCAAGCCATAGGTAATTATTGCAATAAAAAAAAAAGCTTTAGGAAAATAATTTCTATTTGATTTGCCAAAAGACAATGTCAACCATGGATGCATAGTGTCAATTGATACAATCTACCAATCAATTATTCACATTCACATCCACAATGTGCTTGTAAAATTCATTTTGTACTTTGTGAGTCCCCATTTTGTCACTAGAAACTTATGATTTTTTAATTTTAATTTTTTATTTAGAGATTTAAGTATAGTTTTATATACAAAAAGTCCAAAAGAGAGTGTAATAGCCAAACAGGTATATTACATGCCAATATAACATTTGGTCCTAAATAAAGTGTTTGCCCTTAATTACAATAAAACCTTGCATGTAAATAGGGTAGAAATCCCAAATTTGTACAAAATAAACGTGTTAAGTAGAAATTGCCTAAATTGTCTAAACATGTGGTACATGTGACACATATTGAAAAAATTGGTCCAAAATAACAATGTGAAAACCTTAAGTTAATTCTCAAATAAAAGTTTCAGTTTTTCATTTCGTTTTGTAAAATAGTAGAAACCTCAATTGTTAGCTTACAAGTCAAAAAAACTCAAGATGAACTAGTAAAGGACATCTATAAATGAAGTACAGTGTTTCAAATGGAAATTATGCTAGGAGTCTGATGGCGCAATCGTTTTGCTAAGATTTCCTTCCGTGTAAAGTATTCTCCATTTATCGACGTTTAAAGGAAATAGTGGGATTTGATTCTCTTTTTTGCATGTGTAAAAAAAGAATATGAGCTTGCACACCATATGTGAGATTTTATGAGAGATTCTAAAAAAATTCTAGAATTTTATGGTAGCCAAAAAATATTCTTTCGGATAGTCAACCGCCAAAATTCACAATGGAAAATTTGTAGGAATTACTTGGAGTGTAAAAAAAATCTCACTAAAAATTAGAATAGCATCTTTTATGTTAATAAATGCTTCAATAAGTTTCAAGATATTTTGATAGTCAAAAGTATCCAAACCATAAAGATTCTATACAACCAATAAATTTGAAAAACGTTCATGGAGTTGACTGACTTTCTAGGGGCTTACGGAATTGAAATGGGAAAAATCAAAAGTCAAATTCTAAAAGTTGGATTTAAAATCCTTTTGGTGTTTCTTAATAAGTTGGTGTTAGGTTTTGTTGTGATTTTTGTGTAGGAAAATAGGAGGTTAACAAATATTAAGAATGACCTTCTGAAGTCAATGGCGTAATTTGTTTGTGGTTTGGACCTTTTCTCTTAAAATTAGGATTTGAACCAGCGTTGTCATGTAGAGAGTGATTTGCTTTGCAAAATCACGAGGATTCTGGATGCAATAAAAAATGGCTTAGAAATTAAAGAAGTCATAGTCGTTTAGATTCTTCAAACTTGATTGTTAAATCCTCAAACTGCTCCCCATTAGCCTATCATGTAATAGTCCTAATTGGGTTCAAAGGTTAGGATAGGTGATAAAAAACCACGAGCTTCGGACAGATAAAATGGGACGGTTAGACCACGAATTGAATCATCCGTTGGATTGGCTTCTAAATTTCAAACCCACGGTGATAAACAATCAAGCCTCACTAATGGGAACAACATAAAAGTACGACCATGTAGACTAAGAATCCTATTTTGTCGTATTTATGACACAAAATGAGGATAAGCAATGGTTTCATCTACGCTGCTCACAACAACAAAGTTTACAATGAAATACAAGACACAAGACACAAGACACAAATCTTCAATGTCATCTTCAATTCCTTGGCTGAACTTAGAATTAGTGTCATTATTTCATACAAAATCAAAATGAAATGTATAATGGTTTTGTAGAAAGCTAGCACAATTATCTATTTCTTCTCCAAATTTCAACTCATTCAAATACTCTGTCCAACTTCTATAGACATCTAAAGTTTCGACCTTGAAAAAAGAAGGCAGCATACCCTTCTTCACTTAGTCACTCACAATTCACTTATACAAACTCCAAATAGAATGAATGATAGCTTCATAGAAATCAACACAATTATCTACACTCTCTTCAAATTTCATTTCAAACAAAAGACCTACCCGTCTTTTATGGCCAGTTGAAGTCTTGTTGAAGAAGGATAATGACCTATTCGGAAACTACCCTATTAGTATAATAAATTTGTTCCAAGGGAGACGGTCAGGTAGAAAGTCAATGCTAATGGGTCTAATACCTAAAAATAGGTAATACAGTCCCAAAATAAAAGAATATGATCCAATTTGGAAAATCAATAATCACTCAATCTACAACAACATTGCTCATATAATTCACTCACACATAGTTTGACTCACATACAACATTCTCAAATTGACTCGGAGTCCAATTAGGCACACAATTTCAATCACAACCATCAACACCAACTGGATATGAATTTCTATCATATTAATCCGAGTTGATGAATAAATCACCGTTTACAAATTTAATAATTCCATAGTCTTTCCCACAACTAGTTCCTATCCACTTCCTCTCACTTAATCAAAATCTCTTCCATCTTCATTAAGCTCTAATATTCTTCCATCCTCCAGATCACTCCAACTTGGACTGAATTACTTCACTTCTACTCACATCGACATAACTCGGCACACCAATTAGCTCACTCAAAATATCCCACTTGGACACTCAAAACAAGCAAAGGCATAACACACAAAACAAAACAAAAACACAGCACACCCGGTTGGGACTCACAATGGACATTCTTCAACACTGGGTGAAAATGAATTCGGAAAGAAGGACCTAATAGGGACCAATACGGTAGTAACAAACCGCCCAACTAGAAATACTAACCGCAAAAGAAAACCATCCAAATTGGACTTGACATCCTAAAAATAAGCCCCATTGTTACATTCCAACTTGGTAAAATATCACTCAAAATCACCAAACTGAAACACAAACTCACAAAAAAAACTATCAAAAATCCAAATAAGCACTCTAAAAGTTTAAAAAGAAACATCCAACTAATTTATCTACAAGTCTCTGCCCTTTTACATAGAAGGCAATAGACCTTCCTCCACTCAAACTAGCACAGCTTTTAATTGACAACTCCAAATCAAAAAAGTAAGACCAATTTAGAAACTACACACCATGATATATAGTTCCTACAATTTTCATTCCAAAATTCTCAAAATACAACACACTATGGCTCCTTAAACATTTAGACCTTACAATCAACAACGAGAGAGAAGATAAATAGTGTTCTCCCTTTTCCTCTACCTTATCTTCTACCTAAACCACACAAATCAAGTGGACTTCAGCCCATATCTTGACCATGTGGCTCTCCTAATACCCATTGGTTATGAATTTTGATCATAAGACTAAGTCCAAATCCCTAATTAGAAGATAAATCACCCTAAAATATCTAGAAGGTAAACTATTTGAATATTTTCCTCGTACAATTTCATACATACAAATTTAATTTAGAAAAACATTCTAAGTGTGGAATAAAGAACTAGAAATTAACACAAGTCTGATAGAGGTAAAAAAAATAGAGTTCCAATCGGAATATAACTCCATCTATAAGAACTTGAGAATGCGTTTGATGATAGCAAAGACATAACCGGCACGATCCGCCTTAGTTAAAGGATTAATTGGCCCTTCCAAATATCGTTGGTGACCACGACTTTCCTCAATAGGCTTGATCATGTAATAATATTGATTAATGTTTAAACCTTCAAAACAACCTTCAAATGTCACTTCACGCTTGTCGGATTCAATGCATCCAACATGCAACAAGATCACCAATGTTCGAGCGTCTTGTTAAAGTTTTCCGCGCCATCGTTTCTCCACATGAGGTTGCTTTAGTGGTTGAGATGATCCAGCTTCATCTTTTGAACGTCTATGCAGTAATAGAAGACCCAACGACAATTGAGGTTGATCCAGTAGTTGCGATAAACAAAATTTAAACTCACGCTCTGATTGAGATTCTTCATCTTAAGACTCAAAAAATCCTCCAGTTTGATATAGTATAACTTAAATGAAAAACAAAGAATAATAACATCAAATACAATGAAGCTCACAAGTGAATTCTTCTTTTTATAGTTGTCTATCACGGCAGTGAGAAGCATCACCTTGAAGCCACTCCAAATAATGTAATCTTTTTTACTATTTTATAAATATCAAATCCATCTAAAAAATGTAAATATACATATTTTTACATAATGCCTACACTTGCAACACGACACCATAGAAAGTTAGAAAGTGAAAATTTAGATGAAAATTTTAGTTGATAAGATTATTGTTAGGAAATGAGAAGAGGTAGATGGCTTTACAAGAGTATTTAAAGGTACTTCATTTCCTCTCAAAGTATGCCTTTTATAACCATTTTGTAGCACATGACACCACTTTGGGTCAATTTAATTGGATTTTTGGCCTTTTCAGCCACATTACCAATTTTGTGTGTTTTGGAGCATTTCAACCTCCAATAGTTGTTGTTTTGACAAGCTTTAAAAGACTTAAGGGTCCTTTCAAATCTTACAACTTGATTTGTGCTTGTTAGAAGTGGTTGTACTAACTTATTTGAGTTTTTGTTGAAATTTGGGATTTTGTTGTTTAGATGTATTAATCCTAGAAAATCCCTCTACTATACTTTGGCAATGCCGCTTTGAGGGTCTTCTAGTGTGATTTTTGTTTAAGTTTTTGCCTACTAATAATTCTTGTACTAATTTTTATATGTGCAAAATTTTGTATTGATGTATGTTTTTACTAACACATGTTTGTACTATCACTATTGTACTAACACATATTGTAAATTGTTGGGATTTTTGTTGTTCTTGGATCTTAAAGCCGTTTGGAATTTTTTTTGGCTCTAACTAGACGGCGAAGCTTTTACCATATGTAGGAATTTTAGAAGCCACAGAGTATTTTAAAATTTCCAATTAAACAGCAAAGCTTTGACTATAGGAATTTTAAAAACAAAACTCTTTAAAGTGTCTAGGAAATTGCTAAAAATCCCCTAAATTTTTACAATTGTAATAGGTGTCAAAATCCCCTAGGTTCTTGCAATTGTAATAGTGGTAAAAAAGATCCAAGTATCTTCAAGAATAGAAGTTGCCAAAATTCCTAAATCCTTACAAGTGTGATAGTTGTCCAAATTTCAAAATTTTAAAAGTATTGCTTGTTGCCAATATTTAAAGTTTTGCTTAAACAAATCTTTGCAAGATTTAAACCATGATCTCTATTTTCAATTCAAGACTTGGACTAAATCAAGGTTAGCAAGCGCCAAGGCCACTCCGGCAATGGCCGGACCAAACTAGGGGCCAAAGCATCCTGCTGCAAGGGTCGGCTATGCGGGCTTTGCTGCTGCAGCAAAGGCTTTTCACAGGTAGGTGCACCAGTTGTCTAGCCAAGGCTCCGCCCATCCATTAGGGCCTTCTAAACAGTTGAGAGCTTCATGTAGTGAAAGGAGTAGAGTAGCATTACAACAAAATTAGAGTATAATTATCAAAGGGAGGAGGAGGATTAGAAGGTATAGAAGCTCGATTAGACATTGAAAACTTGCAAATCTCAATTGAAGCCAATTCTCTCGAACTTTCACTACATGAAGCTCTCAACCGTTTAGAAACAAGAAGATTGAAGAATTGGTTGAAGAGTGATAGAGTTTGGAAGGAGTTTATATTAGAGATGCATCAAGAAGTCTTCAAGTACATTGAAACCCCCCCATTGAGAAAGGGAATTTAGAGCTTTCTGAAAAGGCAAAATAGGTAGCAATTATAATTAAAACGGGAAAGATGTAGGAAGATGAAGTTTGGGAGAAAAGTGGGTTCAAATTTAGTAAAAATCATCAACTTATAACAAAAATAGAAAGCTAAGATATAGTAAAAGTTTAGAAGTCAAAAATAAAAGTAAAAGTTAGTTTCAAATTATAAGCTAACAGAAAACAATGGATGAAGTTTAAAAGAACAATTATTGATAAAATATCATTTGTCAATAACTTTCGATATGAAATCCTAATTAAAACAGCCATAGCAATTTGGAAAGCTAGAAATAAATCCTAATCATAAAAATATTCAACTTCCAAAAATAATAATTTTTTGGAAGAAACACCAAGGCCTAAAGTCAAAAGGGATTAGAATAAAGAAAAAAAAGAAAAAAAAGAAAATGAAAGCTTAGAACTTTAATCTCTTAGAAGAAGTCCAAAGGATTCCAAATATCATATAAGTTCTATAAAAGACTAAAAAATCCACAAGATACAAAACAATGAAAATTTAGGAAGGAATTGGATGATTTTACAAAGAAATAACCAACTCTAAACTTTATAATTAGATAATACTTTACCATCTAAAGGGTTGGTAAAAAATTCAAAGTTTTTGAAAATGCCAAAGATCCATTGCTTGGAAGAAACAATAGACCCAGGCACCCGCTAGAATAAAAAACACAATTAAAACACAAAGCCTGGTTGTGCTTGCTTATATGGCAAGGGTGGACATAAAAATGCTCACATATCCCTGCCTATACTTATATGTTTTTGGAAGTTGCTGTCAATACAATCAATATAAAATATCGACAATTTGACATTGTATCATGTATCAATATCTACATTAATACATTAATATATCATATATTCATATGTATTTATATACCATGTAACACATATATATTTGATATATTATATTTCATAAGTATTGTATTTGAGATCCACAAGAGGGGTTCAATCAAAAATATTTTTTGGTGCAATTCATATTCACAGCATGAGAGGGGGACTCTGTTTTTTTAAGCACATCTGCAGTCCTAGATTTTGTGAGTTGAAATGGCAAGCACAAACGATGTACATGCATCTTTTAAGTGCACAATGTCAACCGTCAATATTTCAAAGGTGATTGATAAGTTCCTCCAAAACTAACAAAGTCAATTATTAGAAACAAACTACAAAGTCTTTTAAGCAAACTTGAGTTTCTAACATAAAATTATTTTGTCTCCAGCCTATCCAAATGACATTAAGACTACTTTTTTAGATAAGGGTCCATTCCCACTTGGTCTTATGTGTGTTCTTAACGATTGTTCTTACATCAAAATTTCCTACTTTGTTCCTACACATGTTTGGCAAATGTCGAATCTAGGTCGAGATCTAGGTGTAAGAGCGGGAGCTTTAAGTAGTTTTGGGAGTAATAATGAAGAACTCGGTAGCATTAAAATCTTTGGAATTTGAAGATTTTCGTTGAATACTTGAATCTATACGGTGTTACATATTGCCTCTTTGTGCATATTAGCTAAAACCATTGTTGCTCAAAATATGTTGCTTCACTTCTGCACAGAACTCCACTATCAACGCAACTAAGTACATCTTCTTGGCCAAGGCCTTCCTCAGAATTGCAAGTTGATCCCTTGCATGTTAAGTTTGCACTTTCACAAGAATTATGAATTCTTCCATTCCACAACTAAAATCATCCCACAATCCTTGTAGAACTTGGTGTCGGAGTTCTTACAAGCTCTAGAAGCCTCAAATTTCTAATCCAATACACCATCTGTATGTTTCTTAGTGGGTATGGGGTGGAAAAGCACAAGCACAACATTTCAATTGGTGATGCACACACCAAACCAAGTTATTGTAGACCCTAAAAGGTTTTCTTGTTGACACTCAAATGATTGAGAACACCACACACAACTTCCACTACATATAGTTGGTAGTAAGTACAAGCCATATATGAACAATATACAATTTAGAAACAAGTACAATACTTCCGAACTTGAACCCATGTAAAAAAAGATTATTTCCTAAAGAGATTGTATAGAGGTCTTATCTTTTGAAACACATGGAGTTTGCAAATGCTACTGTAGGTGGGAATGGACCTTAAGACCATCAACTTTTGCAACATTGATAAGTTACTTAAGCTTAAAATTTGTCAAACTTGATTGTCCCAACAAACATAGTAAGTTGTATGAGTTCCGTGTCATTGAGTTGGATGACTTGTTCCGTTTCAATTTCTAACTTAGTTCAACCTACTTGGCAATTACTCCCTTTGTCTCATTAAAAACCTCCCAAAACCTTCCCCATGAGGGATGAGCTATATTTTTAGTCTTTGTGCCAGTGATACAAACACTCGGGGAGTTCACTTGGAGTTTCCATTAGAAACCATATGCAAACAAAACTTTGGCCCCCCTATATACTTTTTGAATTTCAAATAAATAATAAATAAATAAATAAATATGAATAGATTTTCCTACTTTGAAAGTTTTTGTTTTGAATTATTGATATTTTTATTTATTAGTAATAATTGGTTACAAATTTTGAAGTAAAAAGATATATTGTAGAACTGAAAAATAACCTTCACATCCCTATATTATATAAGAAAAAATTGTCTAAAACATGAACAAAAAAAATTCTAAAAAAAACTCTCTATTGAAAGCTCACTTTGAGTTGAATATTGATTCAATGTTCATCTAAATGTGTTCTCTATAATTATTTGAGTTGGAAAACGTGCCGTTTTAGTTCATTTTCAACCTCTTTTAAAAATCATTTCATATTTTATTTGAGTTGGAAATTTTGGCAATAGAAACTTATAGTCTTTATTAAACATTGCTCAAAATTTTAGGTTGAAATTATAGTTTATTAAAAACCACTTGTTTGCACGTGGTTTGTTGTAGTAGAACTAAGTACACCCCCAAAGTACATACATTAAAGAACTAGTGACTTATTCCCGAGACCTATGTAAAATCTATAGCTTAGGTGCTGTCGTTCAAGCAACTAAAAATCTATGTGGAAAGTATCAAATTTGAGCATCGTTTGTGAATGCTCCCAATTCGTTATTTCTGATGATTGAAAGGTTGGTGGCAACAATGGGATTGTTAAAATATATGCTCCCAACCTAAATACCGCAACATGGAAACCTAGCCCCGTTCATGAACAAATCTGCGTAGCACCCAAGTGGTCACCGAATCCATCGTCAACACACTATTGTTTGAGGAAGCATGGGTACAAGATGCCTCATATGGGTAAGGCAAAGGCTTGCTTGGAAAGGAATGGTCCTTCATTGCTTGCCACTTACTCCCACGAGCCAGGTCATTCATACAACCAGCACTTACTCAACAGTTTGAAATCAATAAATGGAGGTTTTTTAGTAGGACACAAATTGTGCTTTGATCGAGAGGGCTTTGTGAGACATAGGAAAGTACTACCTTTGTCCCAACCAAGCTAAGCTTGTGATCCCTAATGAGTTTGTTTGTCAAACTCATCAGTCACCTCGTCAGTTAAGATAGGCACCTCCCAAATGGCACCTGACCTTAAAGCGCCATCTACAAGTTGTGTACATTTTCAAAATCAGTTATGTACCTATTTGGATGGAGCGCTTTCAGAAACAAACTTTGACCCTTAATAACTTTTGCATACGATGTCCAAATGCCACGTTCTCTGGTGCGTTGGAACCTCCTTTCACTTGCCAACACGAATATATGAAAATTTGACCAGTCTAATTGTAGTAACTAGGCTCAGTAGCAAAAAGTGGCGGTTTTGGGTGTACCCACCCTAGTATCATTCGGCCCAAGCTCCAAATCCAAGCGCCAAGATGCAAACATTCCAAGGCTCCTCGATCATCATCATCAAGAAAGCAACCACCCAACCGCCCACCCCATGCCAGCAGCTTGATTTTCAAATCACCACCAACCTCGAACTGTCGAGCAGCTCACAAGTATCAACATGCCAGGTGGCTAACAATGAGAATTTTAAACTGAGGGACCCAAGGGGAACAAGCTCATCTTCAAGCGGACAATTCAAGTGGATTCCTTTGAGCTATGGAGTAACTTATTGGAGGTCATCAAGGACCAAAGGTATCATCAGGTAAGCTTCGGTGAAGGTACAACAAGCTGAAAGGCCCTCGAAAGTCTCAGCTAGCTTGCAATCCAATCTAGATTTTGAAGATTGTGCACTTCTACTGGATGATTGGCAAGCCAGAACTGCCGTGTGAATCTTCCAATTGAAATTCATCACCCGCAGTTAACTTAACACTTAACCCCTAAAACCCCGAGGGTGTTTTCTGCCCAAAAGCACTCAAAACTACCACTTCTGTTGTATTCACTTAAGGAAACTAATTTTTTTTTTTGGAATTCAACCGTAGGATCTTGTACTTAACTTGTCTGAGATCATGTAGTAAAAATTTCATTAAATTTCACCGTACGGATTGGAAGATATTAGCATTCAAAGTTGAACAAAAAGTTTTTTTTCAGGAAGATGCTTCAATTGCCCGAAAAACTAAGATTGTCCATAACTTTCTCATCCCTAGTCCAAATAGATTGAATCAAAGCTTCACGTATAGGTAAGAACATAATCTTTTAGGAAAAAAATTCATAAAAAATAATTTTGACTTTTTGTAATTCTTTTTGGGCTGCCCGCCAATCTCCATTTCTTGCTCATTGTGCCATGACTTTTTCATCCGGCATCCGATTGAAACAAAAATTATATATCCACAAAGCTCTTGCAAAGCTACACAACTTCAAAAAATCTTTTAAAATTTCACTTCAAATTGAGACAATAGGAACCTACCCGGATCCAAGTTGTCTCCCAAGGGGACAAGCGGGGTTTTAGGGATTAAACGACGGGCTCATAACTGTGGAAATCATACGTTTTTGTCTGAACTGTTATATTACCGTGTGAACTGTTGGATTAAAATAATGCGAAAGCACTCATTGGAAGAGAAACTACTGTAGATGGTCTTCCCTTTTCACAAAAAATTGGGAGGATGAATAGTTGCACTTTTGTCTTACATGGAGAGATTCTTTGTCATTCATCGGCCAAAAAAATGTCCTCGGCGGCGTTTACCGGTTAAAGCATATGATTGCAAGCCCCGTAGGGAATTTTGAAAGTCAAAACCTGAATTTTCACATAGTTTCTCATTTTCAAATGTTTTTTTTTTAAGGTTAACTAAGAAAATATAGCTCCAATAATCTATTGGTTAGTCCATTTGAATTTTTTCCAAAATTGTTATGATTGTAAATGTTGTGGCACTCTGAACATAGCATCTTGAAAGCTTGAAAATACTTTTATATTGGTGTCAGTTCAAGAAGTACATCAATTATATCATGATGTTTGACACTAATATTTCTATTTTTTTAATAATTTAATATTATTTAAAGCATTTTTTAAATTACTATGATTTTTGCAAAAAAAAAATTCTTTATAAGATCTTTATAAAATTTAATTTGATACTTTTAATTATTAATAAAATAAGATTAAATTTTAGACATTTATTACCACATGCAAAAAAATATCAAATTTTTGAAATGTGTATTCTTGATAGAAAAATCTAATGAAGTTTGATTAAGCCCAAATATGAAATGCCCTTTAAAGGTTAAATATAATTCAAGCTTATTTCTTGAAGAACCAATCAAAAGTTAAATTAGTTGCAACCCCAAAAGAATAGTTTACTTATCCTCGAGCCCTCAAAGATTAGAAGAGTCTAGATTTCCCAAATTGTGAAGATATATTATAAAATGCAACTTCAAAGAATAATTTAATGATGACTTTTGGACTGTTAAACAATAGTTGGAAAAAATGATCAATAGATCATATCCATACGGTTAGATCAATTAGTATGCAAACAAATTTTTTCAATAAAATTTAAAGCCATAAATTGAATATTCCTTCTATAATCAGTTTGTAGATTGAGTATTTGTGATTTTTTTAAGTGAAAATTTTATTTATTTGGGCCGGACCTATCAATACCTTTTGAATGACAAAATATTTTGAAAGCAAAGTCTTTAGAACCAATATCATGCAAATATTAAAGAACTAACAAAAAAACTCTTCAAAAAAACTAATAGATGAAAAAATACATTTTGGTGTACTTGGATCTGTTTGCTTTCATTCCCTTATTCAAAATGTGAATGCTTGGTCCTTTAGGGGTTAAGCCATCTTTCAACATACTAGTCTTTTAGAAATCTAGAAATATTGATTTAACAATAGCTAGTCAATATTTTTCATGGAGGTCACTTTGCAAATTTAACCCCTAAAGGTTAGAGACTATGTTTTCACCAAAGCTGCTTTAAAACTGTCATTTCTATTACATGTACCAAATTTTAGAAAAAAAAAAATTTTGGAAAAATGTTATTGTAGGATCTTGTAGTACACTTGTTTGAGAAGTTGTGGAAAAAATTTCAGAAATTTCCACCGTGTAAATTGCAAGATAATGGCGTTTGAATTGACAAAAATCCTTTTTTTGTCCCTGCGAAAATCTGGGCAGCTGCACTTCACAAGGTCACATTTGTATGAAAACATGTCCAAAATGGTGGTGCTTCTTTGGATTCATTCTTCAAAGCAAGTTGGCTACATGCTTAAAAAAATTCAGATCATTTGGAATTGTAAAACATATAGGAAAAAAATAGTAAATAGAAAAAGGTAGAGAATGTTCAAAACACAAAATTGTTAAGAATTTAACTATGGAATTGAGAAATGCCAATCCCAACGATTGTAATGTTTTAATAAACAATCTACACCCAATGTTTTTATTTTTTTCCAAAAATATTGAAAATTGAGTTAAATATAGGACTTTGAAGTTTATTTTAGAGTAGAGATTCCATAACTACCCTCAAACTAGAACTCCTCACAACTTTCATCTCATTAATAAAAATGGAATGATTCAAGCTTCCCATGTATATATAAATCTAAAGAACCAATTTCAAATTTTTATTTTAAAAGAAAGTGATTTTATAAGAAGTTTTTTCAGCTGCCCAAACTGCCCACCAAATAATGAAAATGACATATCATGCAATAACTTTTAACCACGTGGTCAAAAGTTATGAAAATTGTTGGGCCTTAAAAGCTACTCCTCGGGCACATCTTGTGTGAAAATATCAAATAAAAAATATAAAGATTCCAATCATAGTGAGCTGCCCAAAATCGCTATGTTGTCAAAAAACGGTCTTTGGTCCTTTAGGGGTTAAGTAGAAACCCATGTGAGTTTAACTATAGGGTACATTTTATTCATTGGAGGAAAAATTTATAAATGATTTGGATCTACTTTAGCTTGGATTTCATTCTTGAAATATCATTTTATGTAAAATAATGTATTGGAAAATCTCTTGATTTAAAAAAAAATTAGACATAAATAAGTATGAATAAAATCAGAGAAGAAAAATTTAGGATGAGTATAATTCCTGGTCCTCCTAATAGAGGAATGAAAAAAAATACATTTTAAACCATTTAACGCTTTGGATATTGTAGCTAGATGCATGTTGGAGGCTCTTTGGTTTTGAAACCAACAACAAGAGTCATAATATTTTTTATTTATCCATTCATCTGCACTATCAACAATATGTTACCTTCCAAGAAGGAACATTTCTGCAATCAATGATTGATCAAAACACTAAAACCAAGCTTATAGAATTTTTTGAAATCAATTGTCGCATTCATGCCTTGATTGCTTTTGGCAATCAAGATAATCATATATTTCAATACATGGATCTTCCATTGCCCTGTAAGTGGAATGAGAAGAAAAATTTGTGGAAAGGAAGACAGTGCAAGATAAAAGTTTTTGGTAGAGTAAACATGGTCCATGTAGATATTGAATTATTTTACTTGCGTTTGTTGCTGACTCATGTTGAGGCACCAACTTTGTTTGATGACGTATCTTGTTTTCAAGATATGGTACATCCAACGTACAAAGCCACTTGCATTGCAAGAGGACTTCTATAAGACAACGGTGAATGGAACAATTGTCTCCAAGAGGCAATTGTCATTGCATTGCCTAGACATATTCAACGATTGTTTGCAACGCTTCTTGTGTTTGGACATTCATTGGATCCTCTTGATTTATTAAAAAGACATATTGACGCTATGTCTGATGATTGGCGTAATGATCAAAATCGCTAAAGCCAAGCAATTTTATCCATTAATAAACATTTGTCGTTTAATGATAAACGCATGGAAGATTTTTTTGACATTCAAGATTTCAATGAATTTGGTTATCCAAATATTGTTGTTGTTGCTGATGATGCCAATGACAACAATAACTTAAATAATTTAAACATTAACTTTATAGAAGAGGACGTGGACAAACTAAATGAAGAACAACGCATTATTTTCAATGTAGTTACTAATGCCATTTTAAAACCTCATCCTCCGTGTAAGTTATTTTTCTTGGACGGCCATGGGGGTAATGGCAAGACTTTTGTATGCAATACCATATTAGGTTATCTTCAGGATTGTGGTATTAAATGTATGGCAATAGCGAGAAGTGGAATTGTTGCTTATCTTTTGCATGGAGGACAAACAACACATTCTTCTTTTGCCCAATTGCATGATAAATCAACATGTTCGATTAGTGCCCAATCATCGTTAGTTCAAAGTTACGTGAAGTACAATTGATTGTACTTGATGAAACTTGTGCTAGACGTAGATACATGATCAAAGCAATAGATTGATCATTGTGAGAAGTATCTCCATTTGTATGAAATTGTGGAAAGGTGTCATCGTGGCCAAGAAGTGTTGATTCCAAGAATCACACATCATTGCAAAGATAGCCGCTTGCCATTTACACTATGCCGGAGACAATTTCCTGTCACTAGTGCTTTTGCAATGACAATCAACAAATTGCAGGACCAATCATATAATCAAGTCGGCATCTATCTTCGAAATGAAGTATTTAGCCATGGTCAATTATATGTGGCTTTGTCTCGTGGTAGACATCCTGCAAACATTAAGGTTGCTAATGGCAATTTAAATGCAGTGGGACTGGTAAAAAATGTGGTTTACCATGAGATTTTTGCATGACATTGTCTTTGAGATTCCTACTTACATTTACACCTTAATCAAGTAGATGGAAAAGTTAAGAGTTTGTTTCAAACTCTACATATTTAGGGTTCATGTACGCTTCGGCAACGTCCCCTTCCATCCAACTGCATTCTTTTGGTGTCCATCATTATTTCATTGTCTCAATTGAGACAGCCTATTATATCAATAAATATGGTAGGATGATATTTGTAGCCATATTGCTACATGCTTTTATTGTCAATGGAAGGATATTCTAGTGCATGCATCTTTAGATGCAATCTATTCATAAAATTTATCACTTTTCTTTGAGAGTATACAAATAGCCAAATATACAAAGATTCTAGTGTATAAATTTTAATTTTGATATATATATATAAATATATATATATATATATATATATATATATATATATAATAATTATAATTATTTTTTAAACTCTAGATTGCAATATGTTCAAATGGTTACAAAGAATTTTATAATTTACTATTTTCATCTTTTATTGAAATACTCTACATTTTTATAGGTGAAGATTTTGCATGTTCTTTAACCCCTAAAGCCCCACTTGTCCCCTCGGGGGACAATTGGGTCTGGGTAGGTTCCTATTGTCTCAATTTGATGTGAATTTTTTAAAGATTTTTTGAGGTTGTTTAGCTTTGCAAGAGCTTTGTGGATATATAATTTTTGTTTCAATTGGATGTAGGATGAAAAAGTTATGGCACAATGAGCAAGAAATGGAGATTGGCGGGCAGCCCAAAAACAATTACAAAAAGTCAAAAAAAAAAAAATTGAGTTTTTCCCCTAAAATATTATATTTTTACCTATACATGGAGCTTTGATTCATTCTATTTGGACTAGGGATGATAAAGTTATGGACAATCTTAGTTTTCGGGCAATTTAAGCATCTTCTTGAAAAAAAACTTTTTGTTCAACTTTGAATGCTAATATCTTCCAATCCGTACGGTCAAATTTGATGAAATTTTTACTATATGATCTCAGACAAGCTAAGTACAAGATCCTATAGTTAAATTCCAAAAAAAATAAAAAATTTGGTTTCCTTAAGTGAATACAACAAAAGTGGTAGTTTTGAGTGGTTTTTGGCAGAAAACACCCTCAGGGCTTTAGGGGTTAATTGTAAAGATTTTGATTTCAAGAATATTGGAACTCCTCTATATTTCAACGAATGTATATTTGTAGATTATTATACAAAGATTAATAATTTTTTCATTGAAGATTTTCTTGAAATTGAAACTATTGCTCTACATTCTCAAATGTGAAGATTCTACTTACATTGTTCACGTGATTGATTTCTTTTTATTGCAATGTTTTCATCTTTGCAAAGGTTTTTTTGTGAAAATTATGATATAAAAGATTTTCTTTAATTACATTCTATAGCACTATATATATTTTTTCAAAGAATATTGTATGAAGATGTCAATATTTTCATTTAAAGATTATACATACTTTATTTATCTACATTTGATTACATGAAAAAATGATGAAAGTAATATATGTAATGCGTAGCAAAGCAAGCGCCAACTGCTAGTTGATCCTAAAATCTTGAAGTTTATAAACACATTCATCCTAAAAAATTTCATGATCAAGCAAAACTAAATTTTTAAAGTTTATAAGTACATAGCGTGCTAAGAATTAAGCTACATTCTCATTTATAATTACATGTATGGTGCTTAAAATTAAGACCAAGTAGCTTTATTCTATTATAAGGGTCCTTTAAATTCATAATTATTAGGTAAACATCCCCCAAACTAATATTTTGTTAATGCACGTGGTTACAAAAGATAAAGGGAAGTGACCTCCCTCAACAATATTTATTCTTGCTCAAATTGATTATTTCCTTGCTATAAATTAGTTTATAAGTCAGCATCTAATAGGTGGTCGGGATCCTTTTATTTTAACTCTCAAAGTGGAGTCCCTCTTAAGCCTTAATCAAGCCTCTAAAATAAGAAGAAATGACTATTCTTTTTATAATTAGTACTTTTTAAGCCTTCAAATTTCAATATGGAACTTGGAACAATGTTTTTACTATGAATGAGGAGGTTGCAGCACCGTGTGAGCCACAACATTGATTCATAGAAAGGCACTTGCCAACAAGCTTCAAGCACTAGAAGAAACCCATGTCTTTTACGACACATGCTTTGTGACATCAATTTTTTTGGTTATGTTTGATGTTACAATTAACGTCTTGCTGTTACATTTGATGTTATTGTTCATAATTTTTTTTTTAAAAGTGGACGTCACAAAAAATGCATTGTAAAAGACACAGGTTTCTTTTAGTGGAGACTCTCTATCCTTTGCATTTTTATAAATGCCCCTTAGATGATTGACACATGTGAGCTACAACATTGGCTCAAAAATTAGATTAAGGATATTTGATGCAAAATAAAGGAGGTTGAGGTTTACTAATCAATAATAGAAAAAATGTTTTCTTTAGAATGGAATAGCAAACTTTGTGCAAGAAAGCAATAGAGACTTAGGCCAACTGGTGTGAAAATTATGGAAATCAATAATGTCATGATTGTGAATATTTTTAGAAAGAAATTATAAATTAGAAGTTTTAGAGTGATAAGTAAGAAATGGGCAATTGGAAAAATTAGGCAAATAGTGCAATTAGTAGAATTTAGGAACTAAATGCTAAAATTAGAAATTCACATTGAAAAGTAAATTTGAGAATGGAAAATATAAATTCAACTTGTGTGGATTGGGCAATTGGGGGTGTTAATTGTTACCTTTGCGAGTAGGTGCTACTCCCAAGTTTGTCACTAATTACAAATGCCCACAACTTCAATACTTAATGACCAAATTATTAAAAACTTAACAAAAAAAATGTTGATTTTTTTGTTAATTTGGTCAAGCATATTTTTAATTTTTTTAATTTAAAAACTTAAAAACAATCCAAACAAACAAAAATTGACATGTATCACTTGGCCATATGGCAGACCACCTACGTAGCCTAACTTGCATGGCAGGCCACTTTGGCAACCTGCCACACAAGCAAGGGCTGCCAAAGGGGTTCAAACCTTGCACCCCTTGCTTGTGGAGTAAAGCCTTAAGCCAATACATCATCATTTATGTACAGTACCCGGAAGTATTATTACGGAATTCATAATTTTTCCATTAAAAGGGTTTCTTGTAATATAGAATATAATTGAATTTTTTCAACTTGTATGTGTAACATTCAATTCTTGTACAATTTGAAGCAAGAATACCAAATTTTGGTTTCAAAAAAGCAAAATTCCATTTTTGGTGAATTTTAAAATTTTAATTTTCACGATTTTACATGATAATTTATCAAAAGCAATTGGTGATGAATTTTTTTAATTTAATTGCATAGATATGAAGGAAACATCTATGCACACATTTTTCATTTCAAAGAACACCCCATTAAGTAACAAAATGTGCTTATTAAGAATCCAATGTGAAAAGTTGTATGTCCAAATTCTGTAAAATAGATATCTCTATGTTTCAACTAGAATTTGGCAAAGTAATTGTACCATCATGCTTAAATATTCCAAATTAATTACTATGAGAGGGCCAAGTAGTAACATTTAGGCATGCAACTTTTCACATTGAATTCTTCATAGAGCATATTTTTGTTACTTTATGGGGTGTTCTTTGAAATGAAAGATATGCGCATATATGTTTCCTACATATCTATGCAATCACATTAAAAAATCCATCAATAATTTATTTTAATAAATTATCATATGAAACCATGAAAATGGAATTTTGCTTTTTTGAAATCCAAATTTGGTAAGCTTGCTTCAAATTGTACAAGTATTGAATGTTAAATACATAAGCTGAAAAAATTCAATTATATTCTATATTACAAGAAATCCTTTGAATGGAGAAATTGGAAATTCTATAACAATACTTCCGGGTATTGTACATGTGCATGTCAGAGTTAGGTTTTTATTTATACAATTTTTGCTAGTTTTTTTCGTTTGCTTTGTGAATTCAGAAGACTTCAGTGGTCATTTAGGCATAGTAAAACAATGTTTTTCAGAAAACTTTGAACTAATAAAGGTTGGTAAATAAATCTAACTTTCTCCTCCAAAAATCCTTTAGCAATTTGGACCCTCCAATCAAAAGTAATGAACCAAATTCAGAGAGGATGCTAAAAAATGTCAAAAAAATATCAATTCAAACCTCTCTTTGAACTTTGTCTATAACTTTTGATTAGAGGGTCCAAATCTCTAAAGGATTTTTAGAGGAGAACGCTAGATATTTTTATCAACTTTCATTAGTTTTAAGATTTTAAAATGAACTCTGAAGCTGACTTTTAAGTCTACTAAGTTTACAAATCAAATGAAAAATAATAGGCTTTTGTTTATTCTTTACTTAAAGGAATTTCAAATACGTTCTCAACTTTAAAACAATGTTTAAATGACCACGGTTGAAATTCTATGTACAATTTTATTTAATTTCTAAAACTAATCATCTACAATTTTGTGTTCTCTAAAATCAGCAGACTTTAGAGGCTATTTTGGAATAGTAGGATAATTTTTTTTTTGAACCTTTGAACTAAGAAAGTTATAATATGAAGCTATCTTTCATCTCTAAAACCCTTTTTCTATTTCGAGTCTCTAATCAAAAGTTTTGGACAAAATTCAGAGGGGATGTTTGAAAATGAGAAAACAAATGTTCATTCCAACCCCTCACTAAATTTTGTCCACAACTTTTGATTGGAGACTCAAAATTGCAAACGAGTTTTTAAAGATGAAAGATAGCTTCATGTTATAATTTATCTTAGTTCAAAGGTTTTGGAAAAAGTTTATTCTAGAGTCTCTAAATGTCTCCTAAAGTTTGCTGATTTTAAAGAATAGGGAATTGTGAATGATTAAATTCATAAAAAAAAAGTCCATTGTACATAGAATTCCAACCTTGGTGATTCAAACATTCCCAAATTACAAAAACTTACTTCAAATTGTTGTAAGTTAAAAGAACAAAAAAGTGTTGATTTTTTTGTTGATTTGGATGTTGTACTATCCGAATTAACAAAAATATGTGACCATTTTGTTAGTTTGTGCCGAAATCAACTGAAAACTATCAAAACAAACAATGCAATACCCACTTCAACAAAAATTTGTTGATGTTTTTTTTTATTTGGTCACTATTTTTCTAGTAGTGACTATACATACTTACAAGTTGGGAGTAGCACAATTAATGATTTTCATTGCTTAAAAATTTTGTTTTGAAGAAATAGATAGAAGATGGAAAGAAAATTATAATTCTAAGATGGGATTGAAGCACTTCAATACATATGGCTTATTTACACCTAGAGGCCCAATCAATTTTTCTCAAGGTTGATTGCAACAAATTTCAACCCTTTGGGGACTAGAGTCCAGCCTAAACTACTCATTACAGTAAGATTACAATTGGGGCCAATTCTCCCATATGTAAAGGCCTTGAGACCAAGAAAATGGGATGATTCAATAAAACCTAAATAAAAAAGAGAGAAAGGCTAAAATCTTCAGGACTCCTTTATAACTAGAGGCCATGCCAATTTCCCTTGAGGCCATTTGCACAACATCCAACAAATTTAATTGTTGAAAAAAATAATATTTCATAATAAAAGTTTTTAAAATTGAAATCTAACATTGGTTCCCAGGCCAAGAATTGACCTCACATTTTTGGTGCATCCAATTCAATGAGTGCAGGCCATATTAGATCATGTCTTTACTGAATAAAAAATTCATTACACCAAATTGGCCCAGCCTCTACGTCTAAAGGGATTGGAACCAAATTCAAGGAATCATCCAATCACAAGTGAGGATTCTTGGCCTCTGATAGAAAAAATTGGCTCAACTTCTAAGTGTAAAGGGGCCCTGACACGAGATTGTTCTAAGAAGCAATTCCAAATTTGAAGACCTAATTTTTTTAAATTATGAAATTTGAGTTCAGAAACAAATCCTATAAAAAAAAAATTTAAGAAGATGCAGTGATTTCCATGTATAAGAAAAGACTCTTCATAATTTTCACATCAATAATCCAAATGGAATGAATAAAGGATTTTATGTAGATAAGAACATCTTCCATAAGAAACCAAAATTTTGAAAATTTATTACAATGTTTTTGGATTCTTTGGTGTCTTGTATTTTTTTCCCCTTTGGAGTTTGGATGGCATTAATTTTGCTCCTACGTACCAATTGTAATAAGATTATATTAAAAATATTTAGAAATATTCATTTAAATTGATGTGCATAAATGAAGTCAAAATTATATATATTTTAATTAAAATAATTAATTTATAAACAAGCAAAAATCATAAATTTTCAATATATATATATATATATAAACATATATGCATACACATATATGGAGAATTTTTTGTAACTTTTGTGAATTTTCAAAGCCAAATTTGGAATGTTCTATAGGAACATATTTGAAGTGCCTTCCAAAAGATCAAAATCATTTACTAAACACTCAATCACTTTATAAATTATGGTCCACCACATGTACAGCCAGAGACATTTGCACTAACTTATGGATGTATGACAAGCTTCTTACAAAGGCGTTTTTGCCCCCATGTTTTACCCTGGGAGAAAACGTAGGAACCTTTTATTTGCTACACAAATTTATTTTTTGCAAATTTTGATTTTGTATATGCGATTAGAGGTCCCAAATTTGCCAGGAGTCGTTAAGAGAAACATAATTAACACGGCACAAAATAGGGGTCTTTTTTTTTACATTTATCTTTGGCTAGACCTCCACAAGGGGCTCATCATACAACTTCAATATGAAGTAACTACACCTAAAATTGCACAAATAAGCAATTCAATATGGTTCCCACTATTATATTGAATTTTTTTTTGTGGGGTCTTGTTGAAATTGAAAAGAAAGGATTCTAAATTCTCTTAGAATGCATTTTTGGGACATCATATAAATAAACTATAAATTTTCAAAGTGCTAAAAATAGGGGTTCTTGAAAGCGATCATAGACTCTCATGAATAAGGTAATGACATCTAAAATTGCACAAAGAAACAATCCAACATGGTTTTTGTTATTATATTGGAAAACTTTTTGTGGGGTCCTCTTGGTAGTGCATAGGGGATTTTAGATTCTCCTAGAATGCATTTTTTGGACACCGTATGAATAAACTACTCATTTTCAAAGTGTTGAAAACAAGTGTTCCTAAAAGCAATCATAGGCTCTCATGAACAATGGAAGTACATTTTAGGAAAGAATGTGTAGTGTGCAATTTTAGGTGTAATTACCTTAAGCGCTACCATCGGAGACCGCCCACAAGGATTGTTTAAGACCATAGCTGAAGAGGTCCATGTGTCTTAAAAATGGGGCCCAGATAGAAATGACTAAGGTAGAACAATTTGTTCATGCTGTTTTTTCATAGCCTTCACTGATGTACAAACAATGTACATTTCAGGGGTGGACAATTTTGGAACCCTATGCTAATTCAACTTCAAATTTTCATAACTAATTTCAAAAAGCTCCAAAAAATATGAAACAACTTAGGTTAGATGCCAAATCCACTTCTCTTTCAAGGAAAATTTACTGAAAAATATTTCAAGAAATTTTGCCTTCACAAATTCAGTTTCAACTCTTAGGTGGGCGATTTCTGAACATGTTACCTTACCTACCATATTACCTACTACTTTCTGGGTCAAACGATGAATTGGGCTTATCCAATCTCAACATAACATTGTTAGCCAGCTTCACTCTCTCCCTCTGACAGGAGGTATAATGCGCTCATGGATACTTGGATTCCAATTTAGTTATAATCTGTGGCTAGTCTTGTAGCAATATGTGGCATGTGAGCATTGTTCCTGAAAAAAGGAGCAAATGGCCATGTTGGGAGGCTCCGCTTTTGGAGGAGAGCAAAAGGGAGCCCCTCAGTATTGGTAAATAATGTGTTGAACAGACCAGCACAACGTACCCGCCTTTGGGCAAGTGGACCTCCTCAATTCCTCTGCTCATGGTGTAATAATAATAATAATAATAATAATAATAATAATAATAATAATAATAATAATAATAATAATAATAATAATAATAATAATAATAATAATAATAATAATAATAATAATAATAATAATAATAATAATAATAATAATAATAATAATAATAATAATAATAATAATAATAATAATAATAATAATAATAATAATAATAATAATAATAATAATAATAATAATAATAATAATAATATAATAATAACTACAAGATAGCAATATTTTTCATGTGTACATTCAATAAGTTATAATGTCACGGGTCCAAGTCTGAAAGTAATTTAGAGCATTGCCACCGTGGCCCGGTCTTCATGGCCGGGACGGCATGGGCCGTGGCCGGAATCCTAATCACCCCCCACCGTGGCGCACCCAGTGGACTTTGAAGCACCAGGCGCGGAATAAGTAGTGATTTTTCCCTCAAGTTCCTGTGGACAGTGAGATTTGAAGAGAAAACCGATGTCATTACTTTTACATTATCTTCCGTGTTTTCTTGTCGAGTGGGATTGTGTATTGATGGCAAGGGGTGACCTTGTAGCGTTGGGAGGGCATAGGGATGGACAAAGTAGCTGTGCACGAGGGCGAGTTAGGAAGGGGCAGTCATATATTTTCTTCTAACTTACCCCATCCAAATTTGTGGGGACGCTTTGGAAGCAATCCTTCACACAATGCACCCCACATACTTGAGGAAGGGTTTAGGGTATTCTAGACAAAAAATAATTAAAAATTAAAAACAAATATTATATATATGTAAGAATACATGTAAAGATAGACTTTTATTTTTAATCTATTAGTTATGTATGGAAGTAGGGTAAAAAATTAATTCAAATCTCATATTTAAAGCAAGCAAGAAATTGATATTGTTCTATATGTGTTTAATATTAATAAAATACACATATTTCACACACACACACACACACACACACACACACACACATACAACTTACTAGGTAAAAGATGAAACTTTTATTTTTAATCTCTTAGTTATCTATAAATAGGATCCTCTAATTAACTTGTTCTACTAATAAGTTGAGAGTTATAAGGAATTTGAATTAAATGGTTCAAATATTTTTGATTAGGTACCTATCTATTCAATCTCCATAAAATAATTAAAATTTGAATAGAATATATATTTTGTTAGTTGGTTTAATATTGAAATAAAAAATAATTATAACTTTTGCAACAAAATAAGAGAACTCCAAAGAATTGCAACAAAAAGCTTGTTTGAAAATTAGCCACAGCTCTGGCCAAGACAATGGAGTAGTAGAGTAGTGACCAAAGATCTCTAATTAAAATTAGAATGTTGCTTTTCCATTAATGGTCCCGGGTCCACATGGTGTGTCATGGTGGGGGATTTTAAAGTCATTGTGCCCGCTTGGCCAAGTGAGCCCAACTCAAGACTTTCGTTGTGAGTTTTTGCCCATGTTACAATGGCGATGCTCTTATTGTCTTTTGTTCTATGCAAGTGGAGTGGTCAAAATGCCAGCCAAATAAGTTTATCTTAAGTTATGGGTGTTTGATATAATTATGTAATCTGCATCATTTTATGCATGATCATGCCAGTTCAATTTCAATTTCAAAACATTTCAGTTTCCACTAAGGTAGTTTGCTCTAAAAGTGCCCATCTTCTTCAAAACGCTCCCATAATAAGCTCTGGAATGGACATGAGGTGATCCTTAAATGGACCTCTTTAGCCATTGAGTGGATCAAGGACAAAGAGTTATTTATTGCAAGTGTCAATCAGTTCCCCACATTTCTTTACAAGTTGCAAGGGAACGGATTTTGAGAGACCTATGGTCACAAATAAGTGCCTACAATATTAATCTTAAAAAATTCCTAACTTATTCTACAAATGTCCAAAAAATATGAAACGGCTTGGGTTAGATGCCAATTCCGCCATTCTTCCTATGAAAATTTACTGGAAACTAGGAGAAAATTTACTGGGAGTTTAGCTTCCCCGAAATAGGCAATTAGCTCTTAAATGGTCGCTTTCAGAGCAAACTAAAGTAGTCTATTCTAAAAGCGAGCGGGCTCTAAAACCAAACATGGCATAGAGGTACATTTTGCTTTCTTCAATGTATAAATGGTGTACATTTCAGGAGGTGGTCGGTTTTAGTGACCACTGCGTTTTAACTCCAAAAATTTGTAACTAATTCCACGAAGGTCCAAAAAATATGAAACAACTTGGGTTAGATGCCAATTTCATTTTTCTTCCTCTAAAAATTAACTGAAAATTGTTTCAAGGAGTTTAGGTTTCCCGAAAAGGCAAACAGCTCTTCAATGGTCGCTTTAAGAGCAGATTACCTTACTGTACACTACAGTAGGCCTGAAACTGAAGTAACTTCAGCTTACAATATACTGCCTAGTACGCAACTTGGAACTTGGACGTACCCTCGAAATGGCTGACTCAGCTTGGTCTCCGCTGAAAACTTATTGAAGGTGGAAAAGGACAAGATGGCAAGTTGGCAGCAGCCCAGTTTGCCAGCTGTCCCTTGATCCAACACTAAGTTAGACAAATGTCTCACTGCACATCGAAATTGAAGCCCGTCCTGGGAGTGCCATCTGGCAAGCCAGAGCTTCCTTGGAAGCAATGAGCTAGCACTGAATGTTGCATATTGTACAGTTGTTGGCTGTGTGCCATAACTTTCTCCGTGAGTTTGAATTAAACAAGGGATAGGATTGCGGTGTCACCAAGATTCAGAGAATAGGACTGGCCACTGGGTTACCACTTAACATACAGCATTCCATGAGTCATCAGATACTATCAAGCAGAAAAAGTAGCTACCAACTCCTGAAAATCCTAAGTGTAGACTGAGACCCGGATGGGAGGTCCGTCTAGGAGAGTAGTACCACTGGGCAACTGAAGGTATTATGCTGATTTTCATTGGTCAAAGATTGGGTTTTTGTTTGCTAAAGCATTCACATAAGACAAAAAGTTAATGCCATGTCATCACTCAAGATGAAGCCATACTTAGGATGGACAAGTTTGGGATCACATTGAGAGGTGATCCATCAATCCACCAAACAAATCAACTGCAAATTGATGGAGGTAAATTGCTACAAGTTCAAACTATTGAAAGAATGGTGAAATGAGATATTTATGCACACACCTACAACACAAAATCTAATAGCAAAAAGATGCTTCAATGTCAACTCACCATGTAGTTTTTTTAGAAAAGGAGATGCTGAATAAATGCGTTAGCATTTGTTGAATTGATTATTTCCCTTATGGAAGGTAGATGTTAGTCAAGTTGATGTATGTCTGACATGATTATATATAAGGTAAACCAGCCTATGACAGGCCAACTGTCTAATGCAGACATCTACATAACCCCCCATTACAGTCCATTTCAGATTTTTGCTTCTACAATTTAATTAGGTTGGTTAGTGACCCACATTAGTGCATTAGGTGATTGTGATAGAATTAGTAATGACTGTCATAGGACACTTACACATAGTGAGTGTAAACTCATCATAAAGAGTTGTTTTTTTATTCCTTTGTGTGATGGCCACATTAAAAATTCTTGTGGTTGTGTTAGGAAATCTGAAGACTGCATTAGGTGGTAAGATGACCATCATGAAGACATATTTTATTGATTTCAGATAGTCTACATACTGTTTTGGAAAAATACTTAAAAAATTCATAACAAATTCCTACTTTGTCCAAAAACTAAAATTTTAACTGCTTCTTTCATTTCTCAAAGTTGTCTCTGCTAGAAAAAAATCTGATTTTATTTTGCTAATGGCAACATACCAAATGAATCATTCTGCCTGTCATAGGGTTCAACCTAGGAGGCCAAAATATTCCCGAGGCAATCTGTTAGGACATAAGGTAGGAGGCTTTGAAATGGAGCAGGCATTAAGAACGGACCCTATAAATGACTGTGAAATGGACATGAGTTGGTTTTGTAACTGACATGTATAGTCATTGAATGAATCAAGGAAACAAGTCTTATCTATTGCAAGAGCCAATCATTCGGTTTGCTTTCCCCATCTTTCTTCAAAATTGCAAGTGAACCGTTTACAGAAGACCTAGGGTCATAAATAGGGACCTATGACCCAACTCGTTTGAAAATTCATAAGTAATTCAAAAATGCTTGGAAAAATACAAAACCACTTGGATTAGGTTCCGCATCTATTTCTCTTTGTCTGAAAAATGAGCTAAAATTATTCCCGTCCAATGAAATACTGGAAAAAGGCAGACCAGCCCTTAGATGTGCCATTTCAGAGCCTCCTACCTTACAACTATAGTTTTTAGGTTGATAAGCATGAAATAATCCTTTGAAATTTGCACAGTGTTTGAGAGCTTTAGGTCCCTATGCACAAGGCCATTTGTCTGAAGGACATAGAAGGCATCACAAATACATGGAGCCATATTCCTAACGTCTGGTTCAAACTCTAACTGGGTGGAAATCCTATAAGGCTACACTTAACAATGTATGTTCCTCAACGTGTAACTCTATTACACTTGTGCTTAGGAAGAGAGGGACATCATGTTAAAATTTCATATTCCTTTTTTCACTAAAAGAACCCTGTGTTTTTTTTTACGTCCAAAATTTGGATGTCCACTTTTTTGGACATTAAACATCCAAATTTTGGACGTAAAAAAAACACGGGGTTCTTATAGTGTTTATTGCATCAATTGTAGCCTCTTTAAGATCGTAGTAACTTTTAAAATCTTCAACAGTCTTGAGAGTTTAGTCAAGATATAAAACTATTGTTAAGTCTCTTTTTTCATCCTTCAAAAGCATTGCACAATCACTTGAGACTATTGAAATTGCTATACTATGCTATACAATAAATGATAAATACAACCAAGAGTAAGATAAAACTTGCGTCTATGCTAAAAAATTATGCGGTCAAAACAAGAAAAATCGGATTGACATTATGATTACCAATTCTACCTATAGAAACCTATTGAAATAGTAATCACGTTACAACATATCCAAGTATGAATTCCAACTCTTATAATAGATTGGAGCTAGGTAGCATTATCACCTTCTTCTTTAGATCATGTTCGACTACATGAAAATTTATGAGTTTATCTTCACCTATGAAGAAGGTGCATCTACAAGCTATACGAAGGGATATAAAGCCTCAGCTTATCTACAACAACATTAAAGAAACTATCCTATATTTTTTCACATTAGAAGGGATTTGAGGCCTCTAGGAGATTGTTTGGGGGATGTTTCCTTTGTTGTAGCGTTGTCAAACTATTAAAATAAATTAAAATAATAATAAAAAATTATTATTATTATTATTATTATTTAAATATTAAACTATTGATTTGGTGTTGATTTGATGTCGTTCCCACATTCTCCACATTCTAGGAACTCTTGGTCTTCTAAAGTCTCAAAAAATTTCTAATGAGTTATAGTTGGATGCAAAAGTATACACAAGTCTATACGGGCTTTGACTTTTAAACGCTATAAAGACGATCCAAGTGCGAAGGACATGAAGGATGTGAAGTGCATCTTAGAAAATAGAGCGAGGCAACAAATATAGGAATGCAATGCGGTTGAGACTATAGCAAGGTTCCTTTCAACTATCTACCTTTTATAAATATTCTTTTTGTCCGACACTTGTCTTTGAAAACGAGATATGCTTCTTTGATCATATAAAGCTTCCCATATACATCAAGAAATAATACCCTAGTAACATCTTATTGGATGGCAACTTAAATTTTATAACAAACATACACTAGATCCTATCAAGGTTGTCCATATCACATCTGACCACAAGGTTACTCATGTCAACCATAATGTCAACCTTCAATCTTGACATCTATCAAGATAGAATATTCATTGTTAGGGGAATAATTTAATTACCAAGATGGGCAATTTAGATGAAACAATTGCATCTTTAATGGAGAGAATTGTTTGATTGGCTAGCTCAGTAGTTTCTAAAGATAATCTATCTCTACCGACTAGCTACCTTAGTTTGATAGACTTGCCGTCCAACCCGATAGATTGGTTGTTCACTCAATGTATTAGTTGTTCAATTTAACAAACTAACCATTTAGATGACGTACACAAAAAAATAATCCAACAAACTTTATTGACATTTTTTTACCTATGATAAATTTTAGGTTAAAAGAATTGAAAATTGAAATCCTCTTAGAGTCATTTGTATCCAAACAAGAATCTAATGCATTCGGACACATTATGACTAATGCTTCAAGACAAATTGACGCAAATAGCCCACATTATATCAAGATATAAAACCTTGGATCCACTTGCGAGAAGTATCCAAGCACTTGATGATACTACGGAATGCATCCAATAAATCAACATTTGTCATATAAATCCTTACTCTACAAAAGTGTCTTCTAAATAAAAGATAGAGCAAAAGTGCAATTGTGCAACATTGTCCACAATACCCTACATCTGGATTTTTTTACAAGAAATAAGGTTCAAAGAAAAACAAACTAAATGGAAAAAACAAACCCAATACTACCAACAAAGCCTCTTTACCATCAAACTTGTACACCACACATGCTCACACTAGTCTAGGTAACTTATCTACATTCATTAATCTCTCTTGGACTAGCAAGACTAAATAAAAAGTGCCAAATTCTAGATCAACCTTAACAATCTTAGATTAATGACATGAAAAAATAGAACTTCCACGAGGACTAGGAGCTTGTGTGAATAACAAGAAATAAAAATAGTGGATTATACAATTATGACAAAATATAATGTTGAATGTTCTAAAACTTAAAACAAAATATAAAAGCATTTAAAAAATAGAAAGTGCGGCTACATCATTACAAACTGCCAATAAAATAGAGATAATGGATTAAATGAATCCTAACTAACCCTTCAAAATCCTTAGTGCAAACCCTAATACGACATATCTGTTGGAGTATGTGTCTCCCAGAACAGTCTTCAACATGCAAAGTAAAATCCACGAAATTGTTCAAATTGCTAAATCCTACATCCATGTACAAGCTAGACCAATAATAAGGAATAACATATGTAACTTGACCAAGAATCTACAAATTGTTCACATACTTGTAGCTATGCATTAAACACATTTTAAAAATGAAGAAAAATGGTCACATCATTTTAGATCACCAAAAAATAGAGATAGTAGAATAAATGAAGTAGACCAAATATACATGCAGTAGCATCCAATGTCCTAAGGAGTACAATCATTCTACCATGTCGTCTAAGAAGAGTACTAGTAAAAGAAATTTTTTAAGATCAATTTTTGTTTTAAATCTCGCATTCACCAAATTCTTGATGTCATCATCACTGAAAGTTGAATTTGGACATCTTTCCTTCAAGAGTTGGCAAAAAGCTTTTTAGTTGTCATTCCCTTCCATTAGGTAAAAAAGTTGCAAGCAAATGAAAGAAGCTCAAGTAGAGAGGGTAGGCAAAGACGGGCTTACTCATACTAGGGCATGAAACAACCCACCAAAGCCTAGATCACTAAAACCCTAATCCCAAGACATCCCATTTTTGTTTCAATCCAGTGATCACTCTCACTTAGAGACTCCAATCACGGGCATGTGCAGAGCTAACAAACTTACAAAATGGCATTCCAACCCCAACCTACATCGACATTGCCATAGAAATCAATTGACCAATGAAGCGAAGCAATAGTGTAAGCCAAAGTCAACGATGATTGATCCATAGAATGCAAAGATGAGATGTACATATGAAAGAAGAGGGAGAGATGGAGTTATTGATAAATAAAAATGGGCTTGTTAGCACACAAACACAAAACAAAGTAAGCATGTAGAATATCACTTTTTTGTCAATTACAAATGATACACTAATGGTTGTGTAAGATTCTCCTTGCACTATACTAAACAATATTACTCTACTTGTGAGAATACAATCACCCCTTCTTGAAATTTTTGATGATGATACCTCAAAACAAAAATTCATGAAGATCACAAAAACATTTTTTTTCTATGAAATAAGTCTTCTACTCTCTTCTATGATTTTTTGAAAATCTCAAAAGGTGCCCATCTAGTGTACTAGGATAGAAAAAGAGGTTGCCCTATTGTGCATTCATCCTACAATAGATAAATTAATAGATTTAGTCTATTTTTTGGTTAAACTCAATCATTGAACTTTAGGAAATAATAATTTTAATTAAAAAAATGGTGGCAACTAGTCACTTACTTGTGGATGTGGTCTAGCAAAGTTTCTTGGATTGAGCCCATTGCATGAATGAGATGAGTGCAAGGAGAACATCATAAAATCAATCCATGGGCAATGATACTTGTGCATAAGTAGGTTAGTAAACTAGTAAGTTATTAATCTATTAAAAAATACGTTATACTACATAATATTGTTAAATTGCATAGTCCTTCTATATTGTTAGGGATAAATGGATCATTTGTCCATACATACCTTGGATTTGCATGTTGAGTGGAAATCAAGAGCTAGTATTGACCCATTCATGATATTATGTTGGCGGCTTCCATCTTTCAAGGGAGAAAAAAGACCCCAAACTTTGGTCAGTAATATTATATAGTATTCTAAGCCTTCTATAGAGGGGAGAAGGGATCCCCCTATGCTTGAAGAAAGAAGTAAAAACGTGCCTCCTATTTTGGACCATTTATTTTGTATTTTATGACCACTTCTATTTAATTTGGAAAAAATGATTCCAAATTTGAATTCAATATTTTTAAATTTTGTCATCCGTATTAAAAAAATTGCTTTTGCATCTTTTTCTAAGGCAAAAACATGAAGTGGAGCTTTAAATTATTGTCTTAGAAAGATTGCTCAAAACACCAAATAATGTGCACTCACAATCAACACTATAAAAACTGAGACACATATATTTAGATCCAAAAGTGTCACTTTTTCTAGATATTGATTATACAAAATGTTCCAATCAAAACATGAAAGTTTGTGAGAACCTATTACTTAGTTTTGGATACATCTGAAGATTTTTCTTCAAAAGTTTATAACTTATTCATAGGGTGTCTAAATAATACATGCAAAAGTGCATTAGAATCCTATTTTAGTTGCCAACAAGATCTAATGAAAATCATCTATAGTTAATGATATTAACTATATTCTATTGTAATTAGTGTCAACTATAGGTATGTGTGCCTTAGTTTGTAAAAGTCCGTCTACTATTGAATCCAGTTATCAAAATCAACATTTCATGATGAATATAATTAACTAAATTTGACAAATCAATTTGATAAAAGCTGAAAGTAGGAATGTTCCTTCAAAATCCATATTTTTTCATAGATTTTTCTTTTAATTTGAAAAAATAATTTTCCTAAAATTCTAGTATTTTTTTTAGAATTCTTTTTTTCTGACCTCAATAGTTGGATACCATAGTAGACCTGAGTATCTGTTGGTAGAGGTTTTGTAGAGTTCATTGAAATGAGTAAAGCCCTAAAGATTTTTGGTGTATTAAGGCCTAAAACTACTTTAAAGTACTCAACTTTAAAGCAAGTCTAAAATCTTCATCTATATTATTCATTAACAAATCCAATTGTAGGATCCTTAAATTAACTTATTAGAGTATACACTCCTAAAATCAAAATTAGAAACTTTACCAATTGCAAGATCAAGTCACTTGAATTTGAAAAAGAAGTATTTTCAACTCTTCCCAAATGATAAGATTTCATCTTTCAAACTTTTACACAAAAATGTGGAGATTTTGCAACTTGTTACTCTCCAAAATATGTTGAAAAATAATTGGGAATACCTATAAAAAATTTCAAACAAAAAATAGTATAAATATATTTCATATTTATGCTTGAAAAACACAGCAAGTGGAGAAGGATTTTAAATACTAAATTGTTAAGAATTTAGGTATGGAATTGAAAAATGCCAATCCCAATGGTTGTAATTTTGTAATAAATAATCTACATCCAATGCTTCTTTTTTTTCAAAAATATTGAAGATTGAGTTAAATAAAGGGCTTCAAAGTTTATCATAGAGTAGAGATTCCATAACTACCCACAAACTAAAACTCCTCATAACTTTTGACTCATTGATCAAAATGGAATGATTCAAAGCTTTCCATATATACATGACTCTAGAATACCAATTTTAAATTTTTATTTTTTATAAAATTCATTTTAAAATAAATATTTTGAGTTGTTTGGGCTTCTCGCCGAACAAAGAAAATTACATATTGTGCAATAACTTTTTTAACCATGTAGTTGAAAGTTATGATAATTGTTGTGCTTTAAAGCTACTCCTCAACTATACGTTGTGTGGAATTTCAAAAAAATAAAAATAAAAATAAAAATTGCAGTGAGCTGCCAAAATCACTTTGTTGCTAGAAAACATCATTTGGTCCTTTAGGGGTTAAAGTAGAATAATCCAATGCCGTCAATGGCATCCAATCTTGACATCTAGTGAACCCTCCCATTTGCATCAGTCACTCATCCATTACCACAATCTTAGCAACCCTATAGCATCATGACAATGCACTTGGAGGAGGAGACACATCAGCATGTGGTTTTGTACAGGTCTACCCATGCTCTATTGCTTTCGTCCCAACAAGCTTTGAAAAATCATAGAAAAATCATTTTTTTATGGAATGTCTTGATTCTACTTGCAAATGGCTTCCTCGGAACTTTTCAATCTTTAAAAAATATGTGAGTTAACAAATAGCTTCTCCAAGCTTCTTCAAGGTACCTAGATAACAAATCTGGGTCGTAATAGGCTGACCTGACATCCAGTACATATTCGGTATCCTAGCACTAGATATTATACTCTAGAACCAGGGAGTATCCAATACATATTCAATACGGTCAACCTGGATGAGAACTGTGTTTTGGATGACAGATTGACACTGCACCACCCTAGCATGTTGATGAAAAGTTTGACGTCTCAATTTGATCTACCTCCGTTATTTGCACAGTCCCATACCGTCGCCGTTATCAAGACGATTTTCTGTTCCCTCAGCAACACGTCATAACATAACCCAGAAATTTAGAAAATACTCCCCCCGTCCTACTAAAAACCTCCAAAATTCTTCTTTTTGAATGATTAACTGTATTTTTAGTCATAGTGCTAGCAATACATGTATTCACGAACAAGTAAGCTATCATTTAAATCTATGCAAAATCTCTAGTTTAGGCATTGTTGTTTAGGCACCTAAAATCTATGTGGAAAGTATGATATTTGAGCATAATTTGTAAATGCTACCAACTTTGTCAATTTAAATGATTTAAAGGGTGGTGGCAACAATAGGATTCTAGAAATGTGTTTCCCAACCTACCCCCTAAAGCCCTGCTTGTCTACTCGGGGGATAATTTGGGTCTGGGTAGGTTCCTATTGTCTCAATTTGAAGTGAATTTTTTTGAGATTTTTTGAGTTTTTTTAGCTTTGCAAGAGCTTTGTGGACATATAATTTTTTGTTTCAATCCAATGCCGGATGAAAAAGTTAGGGCACAATGAGCAAGAAATGGAGATTGGCGGGTAGCCCAAAAAAAATCACAAAAAGTCAAAATATATATTTTTGAATATTTTTTCTAAAATATTATCTTTTAACCTATATATGAAGCTTTGATTCATTCTATTTGGACTAGGAATGAGAAAGTTATAGACAATTTTAGTTTTTTGGGCAATTTAACCCCTAAAGGACCAAGCCATTTTCTGGCTCCGAAACCACTGAAAACTGCCGTTTCTGCTGCGTTCATTCACGAAGGTTTAAAAATAGTTTTTCTGAAAATATAACCGTAGGATCTTAAATTTAACTTCTTTGAGAGGATGGTATTAAAATTTCATTAAATTTGACCTTACGGATTGGGAGATATTTGCATTCAAAGTGAAAAGTTTTTTTTTTTCCACTGTGCCCCAGAATTTCAGATGACTTTGATCACCTTGTGCTCAAATTTTTTGCACTACACACCATAGGTTTAAAATTTTTTCTTATAGGTAATGAAGTTAGGCATATGCATACCAATTTTCATATCAATCCAACATCCCGAGCACATGCCAGAAATTCTTGTAATGCCACAATGTCCCAAGAATTGGCAATACACTACTGAATTTTCGAATCAAATTTCCCACCACATACTTAGTGATAAAGAAAATCCTAACGGTGGATACAAAGATATACTCATAATTAACTAGTAGGAACAAAAATTTCTCAAAAAAGTGAAAATCTCTAATTTCTATGACCTTCCAAAGTTTGCAGCAGTCACCAAAATAGATTACAGAGTGGGCAGCCCTTGTAGAAAGGGACCCAAGATGTTCCCAATAGGTTCCCGGGGAGTTCTCATTCAGTTTTAGTAGAAGTGCACTTCTTCCCACAGTTTCCAACCAAGTACTTCTCTCTCTTTTGATTTTCATGACAGATGGCTTCAATAATGGTGGCAGAGTGGCTTCTACTTTTGCCAAAAATTTCAGTTGCCCCTGCACAGTCAAACAACGATTCCTTTGCCACAGCTGCCCTACGAACTGCTTTTGGAGGTAAACAACATCATAACTTCTACAGCACATGTCGGATTATGATGAAAATTATATGTACGCGAAGCTTGTGAGAAGCTACACGCACACAAAAAGTTTCAAAAAATCAGGTCAAAAAACCACTTTGAACGACCTTGCCCGAAATCCCAAGTGTCCCCCGAGGGGACTTTGGTCCTTTAGGGGTTAAGCATCTTCTTGAAAAAAAACTTTTTGTTCAACTTTGAATTCTAATATCTTCCAATCCGTACTGTGAAATTTGATGAAATTTCTACTACATGATTTCAGACAAGTTAAGTACAAGATCCTACGATTAAATTTACAAAAAAAACAAAAAAAATTGGTTTCCTTAAGTGAATACAACAGAAGTGGTAGTTTTGAGTGCTTTTGGGCAAAAAACACCCTTGGGGCTTTAGGGGCTAAATATGTGCAATAAAAAAAACTATCCCATTTTACAAACAAATTTTTATAGTGTTGAAGTGGTCACTAAATGCATCATTAACACTACTATCTAGAGAAACAATTTGTACAAGGTGCCTTATATGAGCAAGACCAAACTTGCTAGGCCAAAGGAATGCTCCTAGATTGTTTCACTTGCCCCCACAAGGTTGTTCAATACAACAAACACTTACTCAACGTTCAAATCAAGAAACAGAGTTTTTTAGTGAGACAAAAATTCTGCTTGATTTGGAGGTTATTAGTGAGACAGAGGAAGTAAGTCACAACTCTGTAACTGCCCGACAATTTTGTTTAAATTTGGGGATCAAAGGAACTGAATGTCTCAAGTGCAGATTGCAGAATGATTCCTTCACTCTTGTTAGTCCACGTCACACTTTCCTACAAATAAAAAATAGGGTGGAATTTGGACATACTATAAAAAAATGATAAAGTAGGTGTTAAAAATGATGTTTTAAAGTAGTTCAGGGAATCATAAGTGTAGGACAACCTTGCCCTATAATTATAATAGTTTCTCTTCCTTCTCTCTATTGAGGCTTTGCATCAACTTCACTCTACGTTGTATGCTTACATTCTATACCATATAATTTCAATTGTAAGAAGAAAAGTTTGGATTTACAAATGAGGTTGTTCAAGATGTCCCATCAAGGATTTGAAACACATGTTATTCCTACAACATTGCAAGTCTGAGGGGTATTTTCAAAGTCAAACATTTTATATTTTAATAGTTTTTTTAATTTAAATTATTGTTAAGTTCAACTAAGAAAATGTAGCTTCTATATTATAATTTTTATTCCATATGGAAAATTTTAAAAATGATTAAAATTTCTATTTTTGTAGCCTTTTGATAATATTATCTTAAAAACTTAAAAATATACTACTTTTGAACTCATTCTATTTAGTCTTAGTTAAAAAGTACAACAAATTATACCACAATGTTTATTTGGCTATCAACTTTACAAAATTTTCATATTAGTCTAAGTATTTTTGAAATTGCTCTGAATTTACTAAGAATTCACTAAAGAAAACCACATAAATTTTGTTTTGATGTTTATAAGTATGAACAAATGGATAGAAATTTTAGATTAAAATTATTACATGAAAAAATACTGAATTTTTGAAATGTAAGATTTTCTATAGAAAACCAATGAAGTTTGATGGTACCATTAAACCATGGATGTTTCTTTTCCTTTTTTACAAAGTCAAATGTAATTCCATGAAATAATTTAAATATGGGAATTTATCCAAAATAAATAAAGGTATTTTTTATAGACGAATATCTATGTTTCCTACTAGTTTTGAAAATTTTCAATTAGTAGAGGAAAAAATGAAATTGGTTTTATTTTTTAATTTAAAAACTTTAAAGTTTCATATTTGTTGCCATTTGAGTCTACTATAAAATATGATTCTTTTGAAAGAGGTACAAATGCCAATGAAGATCCAAATGATTTGATTTTTATAACTAATTTGATTTTTATTTTGAAATTAGGAATATAATTGTATTGAAGTTTTTACCTTGGTCTTTGACATAAAGCAATAAAATTCGATATAAAATGCTCAATATTTGGTGTTTATTTGATTTGAAATGCTACTTGAAAAATAAAAACTAAGAACTAAGCCTTATGAATTTAAATTTATTGAATTTTAATAATAACTTGAGGAAATAAAACTCATTTTTAAGGTAACAAAGAAGTTAGGCAAAAAAAGTGGCATCTATTTGCTTTTCGCCAATTTGTTTTGCAAAATATATTGACCCTCTTTAAATTATTTGAAGGCACCTAGGACAAAACTACTCATGTATAAACATAACTATTTTTCCTTGGATTTAACAAAAATTGTGTTAGATTTTGTTTTAAATTTGTTTTAACTTTTCAAACCTTATTATGTTTAATGTTTTTAAGCAATTTTTTTCTTAAAAATTGCCAAAAGAATCATGTTGAATTTCTTATTTTTTGCTTAAAATAATTATATTAAATGTTTTTAAATAACAAAATCAAAAATCTAGGGAAAGACATTTATGTTATAATACAAGGGTGCTTGTGTATTAGTGGGTGGAGTGCATTCAATTATTTTTGCTTTGCAAAGCTAATCCACAAGTAAAATGTGATCTTTATTTTAATATTTTAGGCCTTTTACAAAAAAATATTCTATTGAACATCTTGTCTATCCATTTGGACTTAGATGGGTTGTATATCCCATTTTTGAATTCAAAAGACCTCTAAATTGAATAATAATTCCTAGGACCTTAAAATATGAACACATAAAATGATAATTTTCTATAAACAATGCCTAAAGTAAATTGTTTAGGTGAAAAATATGTGAACAACCTATTACATGTTGATTACTCCAATGTCTACAAAGATCCTACATTTGATAGCTAGAAGAAAAATGAGAAGAATTGTTTAAATTATTAATTTCAATTTGAAATGCTAGAAAAACATCCTTTCAAATTCTTGAATAATACTCAAAAGAATTAGAAAGGATTAGAATGAGATGATATTTTAATTTAAATTTATGGTGGATAACTCTCACTTGATCCTACCAAGGGCTAATTTTTACTATGTCTTAAATCTTACCGAATTCTTAAAATTTGATTTGGTGGAGTTGGTGCTTTGCACTAACTAAGGCTAAAAGGTCAAGGCTTGGTGTACTTTAAAATGCCTATATAGAAGTATCTTTGGAAGTTTTTGAATTCAAGGACAAGGCATTTAGACTATGAGTTGAGTCAAGTAAAACAAAGACACTACTCACATTCTAAGTCCCATTTATTGCTTTGTATATAACAAGATATTTATATTTATACTAAATCAAGCATCATTATAGGCTAATTTTATCTACAAATTTTTTTCTTGGCATATTGTATGCAAAAAATGTCCCCAAAATGAGTTTATAAAAAATTTTGACCCATTTTTTGACATATATTTGCCACATAGTATTATACATGAGAAAACTTGGGACTTAAACAATTGGGACTTTCTCTTCACACTAAGAAGCTCCAAATTCCATAACAAATACTCCCTCCGTCCCAAAATGACCTTCCTGTTGACCTTTATTTAGTGTCCCAAAATGATCTTCTTGTTGGAGGAGAAAGGGAGCTAGTGACACTTGTACATAGTCCAAAAGCATGGGCATGCTAACCAATCCCATGCATCAAGTGAGTGGCCACCGGTGCTCTTCAAAAATGACTCAAAAATTCAATTTTCAAGCACTTTGAAACCACACTTTGAAAACTAATTTAAAACTCAAAATTTCAGAACAATAGGAGGACATCAAACTCTATTCATAAGTCAGTTTTTTTTGAAAAAATAGTTCTTTTTGAGCTTAATCTATAACATCTTGTGTAATAGGAAGATCATTTTGGGACGGAGGGAGTATGTTTTATTCACTTCTTGCAACCCAAGTGGTAGTTGAAATTTGGTCTTGAACATGCCTTAAGTTTTAAGCCCAACAAAAGGTATAATACTCATCACCTCCATTATTTTTGCCAATTTGCAATAAACTAACAACACCTAGACTATTTATTATAATTTGAGGTTGTACATTTTAGGTAAGAATTTGTAGGGGTTGGTTTTAGAAATAGGTCGCAACTAGGTGTGGTTACTTTAATGCTTAATAAAATTTGAATACCTCTAGATTTCTTTAACTTGACGTTTTCCTCCAATGACATTCTAGAATATCTTGTGCACTTGCTACACTAAAACGATTGTCTTTCTAAGCAATCAAAATGAAGAAGGCTAGAGTGTATGAATGGAAAAAACCATAACTCCACTTGGTGTAAGGTAACTAAACCTACAACCAACTCAATAAGAGTCTCATCATGATTCCTCCATACTATTTTGTTTTTTTTGTTGGGTCTTGTTGGCATTCGAAAGACAAATTCAGATTCGGTTAGCGAGTGTATTTTGAACATCTCAAGAATGAACTATGAATTTTTCAAAGTGCTTGTAGTAAGTGTATCCAAATCCACCAGTTCTGCTCTCTTGTTTCAAAAAAGTACACTCTTGTTTGGAATGTGTACATTTTAGGCAAGAGTATGCAGGGGTCAGCTTATCAACAGGTTCAATTCCGTGCAATGCACAAATTTGCCTCCAAGGTATTCATAATTCCGGTGGTCTGCAGACATACTCTTCTGTGAATACAGAGTGACCGCCAAGATTGAGTCCATTTTGTATCGCAGGTAACATACTGGAATTTTTCGTGCTATCAATGATGCTGACTCCCGATGAAGGACTCTGTTAAAAGCAGCATGTGTTAACTCTCGGTGCTCCAGACCGGCGTTGACAATCTGCATCCGCCACTAAGTTCAGTTGCTGGGATTCAACGACCCAAACAGAACAGACAGACTGGGGAGAATCGTCGAAGCCATCGCGGACTGGATTCGTGAGTAACTTCAATTCAAGCTGCGAGGCGACGCGCACCCGCTATCAGTCAGCCATCGTGGACCAGCCTGTGACGAAGCGGCTCTCAGTGCAAATACCTGGAAGTTGAATAATAATATTAATAATAGTAGGAAAAACACATGGAGAGTAGTACTGTACATACATACATAAATACATGCATACATGCATACATCTGAATTATCTAACAACTTAGTTATCGTGGTCATGACGCGACGTCACATCCGTCCGTCGCTGATCGATGCGTGCTGGCCTGCTGGCGGGGCCTTCGGTCTTCGAGAGATATTTAACTTACGTCTGGACACGCGTCCCCCCTTGGTTAACCTTTGCCTTCCAGAAGGGCCCATCGAGGGACGGAGAGTCTAGAACTTAACGCTTGCTCAGCTTGCGCTTCACTGTGTAAGTTGAATTTAACCGTGCGTGTGCATCGCAACAGTATTAATAGTTCTAGAGGTCTTCCGAACCTTCAACTGAACCGGCGCAGATCGAACCGCGAAAAGTCAGACCCTGTTGCGCAATCCTCACGTGTTCGCGCTCTCACAACCAATCTCGCACGAGCTTTCGTCAATTGTCGTCAGAGTCGTCGTCTCCGTGCATTACCTTCATTAGCTGTGCCACTGTGCCGAGCTCATTCGGCACATCCGGCTGGCTGGCCCGTGTGTTGCGGCTGCCCGAGTTAGCTTCCCGGTTTGATTGCGGTAGTTGCCACCCAGTTTCGCTAGTTCAATCCCAATCTTCAGGAAGGCGTGTAGATGTGTTGAGGCAGTGTGTATATAAGGAGGACTCCTAGTTTTGTTCCTTTCTGCGATTGAGTGTGGTTCTTTTTGTGAAGTTGAATTTGAAGCTGAAGCGTTGATTGCTTCCAGAAGCAAGCAAGTTCATTTCTGAACTTGGAATTTGAGAGGTTTGGGTTGCGAGCGCTTTCGATCGCAATTGTTGTGCACAGCAGGTTGGTTCGTTCTGTGATTTTGGAATATCCTGAACTTGGAGGATTGGTCACGACCATGGTAGAGAAGAACAGGAGCCAGAGATCTGCGACGGAGGTTAGGGCGGCAGCAGCAGGATCGCGGCATTACTTAGTGAAGAAGGAGCCTGAGAGCGTGGGGAGTCCCAAGTACCGAGGGGTTCGCATGCGGCAATGGGGGAAGTGGGTGTCCGAGATTAGGGAGCCGAACAAGAGGTCGCGCATCTGGCTAGGGTCATTCCCCACGGCGGAGATGGCAGCTCGTGCTTACGACGCCGCTGTGGTATGCTTGCGCGGCTCCACGGGCACTTTAAACTTCCCGGACTCGCCTCCGAAGTCTCTCCCCGAATGCCACTCGCCCCGCGACGTGCAAGTCGCGGCCGCTGCGGCGGCTGCAGCGGCCGAGCCGTGCACCCCGGTCTCCCTCCACGTGAAATCCGAGGCGCAATCCCTTGACGTGCAGCTCAAGAGCATCAAGAACGAGACGCAGATATCCCCCAAGTCGCACCAACGCCCCGCGGAGTCGGAAAATTCGGGCACCACCGGGGAGCGATCGCGGTCGAAATGCGCCGCGACCAAATCTGGGGTGACTGTTGAAAATGAGGAGCTCGATTGCACGGGCGAATCTTCTCCCCCTCCTGAAGAAGAAGGGGAAGAGGAAGAAGAAGACTCCTTTGTGAGCTTGGAAGACGTGGAATTAGCGTGGGATGCTACCAAGTTTGACGACATCAGCTTCCTGGATTTGGAGGATTTTCCAGCTTTGGAAGGGACCTCGAGAAAATTGTCGAAGTCGAATTCAGGTCGCAGGACTGTGAACCTCCAGCAATATCAAAATTGTCGTCAACTGTCCGGCAAGTTTGAGCCCATGGAAGACCCTGTTTGCAACGTGTTTATGGTATGACTACTGATGCGCAAGGGTTTGCAATTCAATGATCGAGAGGTCACGGTTTTCGTGTTTCGAGTCCTCGAGCAAAACCCATTTTCGGAATCATTCCTCCGAAGGTGCAGCCTGCGGAGGAACGCGGGCATGAATTCTCTTGATCCTCATTTTAGGGTTTAGGATATGGGTAGTGGAGACAGAAGGTGGAGCTGGGGCTCGATTGTCTGTCTTCGTTACGAGGTTTTATGCAGCAGTGTAAATTTAATTTCATGCGAGTGTCTCTTGCAATCGATTTCTGTTGCAACATACATGTAGTCGTAGGATTTTGGAAAGTAGGAGTTTTGACACCGGATTGAACATCTTGAGTGGACTGCGCTCATGTGACCTACTTGGAGCATTCACGCATTTGTTCCGAGTCTTGTATACTGTCCCGAGAGAGGCCTCATTGCAAAGCGAAACGCTGAGAAAGTGCGAATAAATCTTTGGAAGCATCATACTCCTGATGCAGCACTAGTCACAGAACTACTTCTTGTCTCAATGCTCAAAACTGGATTTGATGTGGTCCGTTTGGTGAGCACAAAGTGCATTTAATGCTTGATTATAATTACAAAATGTCGTGTTTTTTGTCATTTCACTACAGTTGTGAAAATCATGTTCTGTCCCAACTAAGGAGTCCACCCACTTTGGCTGGAATTTATCATCAGTATTTATAATTGAAGTGCCGTCGAATTGAACCCAATTCTGCATGTGAAGTGTAAATCTTCCGAAATTCGAAGTCTTCATGTTGGTCATGTCTTTCTTATTTCACCGAATTGAGAATTCAATGATGGTTTGTCCGTGTCCAAAACGACACGCTAAAGAGAAGCTTGATTCTCCCGCTATTCTCTCAATTGGCAACAAGCCCCACCAAAAGCTAAGACAATTTAATCATAAGAAATAAGAACTGTGCTCTGATGCTTATCAGGATGTTTTCAAGTGCAAGCGTAGTTACCTTAATATCTCCAGCAAGCGTGCGAGAGATGGTGTACTTGTCACTATCCTGATACACATGTCAGAGAGAGGATAGGAATTACCAACCTTGAATGAATTACCAACCCAGCACCTTTTCGTTGCACTTTTCCGGGAGGTCCGTCCGTCTTCTGGACACTTCTCATGTCCTCACTGTAGCACTGAATTCCAGCAACTACTTGCCGTACGAAGCGTGTGAAAGTAACTACATTGAGTGAGTGCGATCCAGTCCACAAGATGGTGATGGTGATGGTGATGGCGGAGCTGGCGCTTGTTGGCACGGTTGATGGAGAACTTCACTTGAAACTGTGAGCCTTTTGCAATCAAGTTGCGCAATCCCCTGCCTGGGCCCTGGCCTGGCTCAAGTTGCGCTGCCCCTACCTGGGACAGAGCAATGGATTCCGGCCACCACTGCAGCTTGACGGAGGAAGGAAAGCGCATTTCCATCCCCACCACCTGTGACCATCCTTCCGTCGTACGCTATGTTAAAGGGAAATGGAAAATCAGTGGGACTCACTGACACATCTGAAACTTGGACGCTTGCAAGGGAGGATCGCACAGTAAGTTATCCGTCATTTGCGCTGCATAACGTACCTTAAATCCAGCTGCAAGCCCAAGTGGATGGGCCTGAACTGCCAACCAACGCCACCCCTCGACTGGGCTGGCTTTCATTTGTGTCAATTTATTTGATTTTTAAATGGAAAAAAAAAAAGCTAACCAGCCAACGTCGGTCCCAGTTGCAGAAGCCGCGTGGGACACCAACAGCCAGACCTCACTCACTCACCCCCTCATCTGCCAAGGCACAAGGCCCGCGCACATGAGGCTCCCCAGGAGCGTACGACGTCGCATATGAGGGCGCGGAATTACGGGTTTGCTCAACCCAGCCCTCACGGAATGGTTACCGCAAGTTTTTGCCCTCAGGGTTAATCGGGACTTTCCAAACTTAGGACAGTCACGAAGTCGCACGGCAACTCCTCCTCGTCTCTCACCTTCCACAACGAGCCCGCTGACAACGATCCAAAAATAAACCCCGCTGAACATTCGAAACAACGAAAAAAAATAAACCCCGCTGACAACGATCCAAAAATCGCTGAACATTCCATTTCAGGTTTACCCTGGGCCGTAAGCTTGTAGAAATTCACCCGACAGGTGGCGTGCGGTGGGAGCCCGGTCTGACAACGCAAGTAACGGGGTGGGACCCGCCCTTTTCCATAATTCAGCCCTTACCCCGACTCATGTGCGCAGGCCTACAGATGGGTCGAGCTTCACTGTATCCAGACCTATTGCGGCCTCCTTGGGCCCGTCACTTATAGCATCCCCACCCACCCTCCCTAAACCCAGCCGGGGCATCATGGGTTGGGCCAAGAGCCAAAACACCCCCCACCGTGGCATTGGCCATAGTTTTCCAAGAATCAGATGTGCCAAAAATTTCAATTCAACGTTCAGCATAGTGTGGACAAGGAAGTTTGAACCACGCCTAGTGTATGTTGACAAATTGCTACAAGGTTTTTATTATGTAGTTGTCGTCAAAAACAATCCCTCTGACATTATTGTAGTAACTTTCATGTCACCACTCCTATATATAGCCAATTTCATGTTTCAATTCAATCTTTTAATCCCGACAAGCTGCCGTAGGTGGTAGTAAAGGGTGCTTTGGGCGACCTACATTGGGGAGCTAAGGAGCCGGAGTGGTCGTTACCATATAAATTTGGCCATTCTATAGTAGAGATGCTCTTAGAGCATTTGTATCTATGCGATTATATCTACTTTTGAAGAATCCTCATAATTCTTGTTCTCCACCCTTGTTCAACAAATACAACTCATAAATAGTTGAGTGACCATTCATTAAATAGAATAAAAGATAAAACTACTAAACTCATATTGAACAATGATTGCAAGGGTCATTGCTTGACAATCTAGGATTCAGTGTTAAAAGAATATTGTGAAGAGCTTGGAGCACTTATCATCCATGCTTAAAAAGTGTCAAACCTGGAGAACGCAAGGGTATAGATGCTCTTACTTTGACTTTCTCTTACTAGCTATGGTAAGGGCATTCGTCCCTTTTGAAAGGGTACAATCATGTGGTCAAAGCTACATTAATTTGACCTATTAGTGTAAGTTATGAAATAAAAATACGTATTGTTATATCTTCTTGCAAAGAAGGTATATTTTTTTATTAATGATATATATTTGTGAGGACTCTTCAACACAAAGACAATAGCATTGGATAAAATTATTCTTCCCTTGTAATAAAAATAACCGTATCTAAATTATTTTAATAACCTACATTGATAAGGCAAATTGATGTAGAGTTAATATGGTCTTTCCAGACACAAGGTGCAAATACTCCCCAAATTTTACCTTGGTGAGTAAATGTAAATTTTTTTCTGGTCCCTACAATTGTGTACCTAGTTAACTCGTAAAGGTCTAAACATCATTTTTTTGGCAATACAACAATTTTGGGCAACTCACTACAAACAAACACAAAAAAAAAATTCTTTGAAAATTTCACACAACATGTGCCCGAGGAGTAGCCTTAAGTCAAAACAATTTTCATAAATTTTGATTAGATGTTTAAAAAGTTATTGCATGATATGTAATTTTCATTGCTTGGCGAGCAACCTCGGCAGTTCAAAAAACTTCTTTAAAAATCGCTTTTTTTAAAATAAAAGTTTGAATTGGTTCTAAAGATTTACTTTCATGTGAAAAACTTTGAATCATTCCATTTTAATTAATGAAATGAAAGTTACAAGGAATTATAGTTTGCGAGTGATTATTTTTCTAAGTAGAGGATTGAAGGTTTGTGAACATGAGTAGCCTAAGTGATGACTGAGTGCATAAAGGATGTGATAAGTTCATGGGTAGAGTGCCACAAGGATTGTTCATGGAAGATGGCGCACCTATCCATCGCAACAAACTATGTGCAGAATGGAGACAAACTCGCCTTCTGGAGAAACTGGATTGGCCTGCAAATTCTCTTGATCTCAATCCAATTGAGAACCTTTGGAAGATTTTGAAAGATTTTGAAAGATTTAAACAAATGTTGTGCAACATGGCCCAATATTCCCTAAAAACTTAGATGACTTGAAGGTAGTTATTGAAGAGAGTGGAGGTTAATCAATGGTACAAAGCTCCTTCAATTATGCATTCTATGCCCTCTAGGTTACAAGTAGTGATTGTGGCAAATGGAAGACATACACATTGGTAGATTGTAAATACTTTTTTTTTTTTGTATAAATTTTTTGACCATGAAATTTGTCAAACATGTTATTGACAAGAACATCTTGAGCCAAAAATTTAATGATAAATAGACAATTTCTCAGCCCTTGGGAGGGAGTCAAAGTTGGTAGTAGTGAAATGGTTTCCCCCATTGTTTCCCACAACTACACATGTTGGTAGATTGTGGATATCCTTTTTTGGATAAATCTTTTGACCTTAAATGTTAGCACACATGTTCTCAACATAGAGAAGATCTTGTGCTAAAATTTTTATGGTAAATAAAAAAAAATGCAGCCCTTGGGAGGGTGTCAAAGTTAGCAGTAGTGAAATGGTTTCATATAGCTACACATGTTGGTAGATTTTGAATATCTTTTTTTTTTATAAATTTTTCAGCCTTGAAAATTATCACACATGTTATTAATATAGAAAGAATTTTGTGAAAAAAAATTCATAGAAAATAAGCAATTTTTCAACCCTTGGGAGGGTATCAAAATCGGTAGTAGTGAAATGGTTTCCACAATTGTTTTTCAAAACAACACATGTTGGTAGATTGTGGATATCTTTTTTTGTACTGATCATTTGGCCTTGGAATTTGGAACATATGGTATTAATATAGAAAACCTGTTGTTCCAAAAAATTATGGAAAAAAAAAATCAATCTTTGGAAGGCTGTTAAATTTGGTAGCAGTGAAAAAAATTCATAGCTACACATGTTGGTAGATTTTGAATATCTTTCTTTTGATAAATCTTTTGACTTTGAAATTTGGTGCATGTGTTATTAACACAAATATAATGTTGTGACAAAATTTTCATGTTAAAATACCAATTTTTCAGCTCTCGGAAGGCTACCAAACTTGGCAGCACTTAAATTTTTCACTGTGAATTCAAAAACGCCATTTTGATTGGTACACCACTGTACAACTATCTATATGACCTGCTTCATATTCTAGCCTACTAGCCCAATTTATATCTACTTTTAATGTCATTTAGACTTTCACACAAGATATTTAACTATTTGTCATATAAGAATGGAAAATAAAATATTCATTTCCCCTATTCACACCTGTAAGGCCAAATAGACAAAAAGTTCAAAAAATGACAACTATAACATCCCAAAAAAGAATATATCAAAATTGGACAATTTTAAAATATAATTAAAATAAATTAGGCATTCATCCAAGCTGTTTTTACAATTTTTGCATGGTTGCTTCTACTTTCATCTAACTTAAGTGATTGCATTTATCTAGACCCATGTTTTGACCTCCAAATCTTAAATTTTCTACTTTATGTGTTAGGATTTCATTAAATATTAGGGATTGTTGCATGTGAGAATTATGCTTTGTTTGTGAGGATTATGCTTTGTTTGTGAGAGATTGCACTTTAGAATGGTCAAAATGATAAGGCAAAAAACTTTGCAGTGTATATATGTTTATAGATTTTGAGAAGCATCAAATTTTTTACTAGTGCATGTCAACGTCATTTGAGTTGCCACGGCATAGTTAATAATACTTGTACCAACTTTAGAATACAAGTGAAATGCTTATTTCTTAGAGTACGATATACATGAGTTGAATTTCTATAATTTAGACAATCATTTAAAAAATATATATATATTTTTAGGCAAACTAAGCCAATAATTTTCCAAAAATTTAGGCACCCTTTTATTTATTTATTTTCTGACTAAGCTGCTAAGAAACTATAGTACAATTTCATAACTGTAAGATCGAGGCATTCTAATTGTAACCACAATATGTCATGAATCTATTAAGAGTGGTAGGATGGGAAGAGGGAGGATGGAAGGTGATACCTAAGACGGTTTTAGACATAATCTACAACTCAAAATGTACAATTTTTTATATGTCAATTTCAAATTATTTTATGAAGTTGCATTTTGTAACAAATGCTTAGAAAAAATTCAGGATGAGATGATGAGTAGGATATTTTATAGCATTAAGAGGACAAAAAGTGTCCTCACATAGTTTTAAGTTAAATTCAAAGTACTGTAACTTTGGCATCCAATGTCCAAATTCAATAAAACTTGTTGTGAAAGTTGCGCCTTTTCTTCTAGTTTGTGTGGTAAAATTTTCAGATCAATCCAAGAGGTAATGATTTTCTGGAAGCCAATCAAAGTTCACGGGCTCAATTTGATTCACCAAAGTGCACTTCATGGCTGCAACTTCGGGGTCTTGTATCTCCTTCATCCAATGTGCGATTTCAATAAAATTTGTTGGGTTGTGTTTCCATTGAATTCTAGTTATTGTGGTGAAATTTTCATGTCAATCCAAGTTGTTTTGAATGTTTGGGAGCAATTCAAAATTCAAAATCCCGCCATTTATGGACTATAGTGAACTTCGGCGGCTTGTATCTTCTTCATAAAATGTCCGTTTTCAATAAACTTTTTTGTTAAAGTTGCGCATACTAGTCTTGTTTGTGTGGCTAAGTTTTCATATCAATCCAAGAATTTATGAATGACTGAGAAGCATTTTAGTAGAAGGAGGTTCAGCACTAGATGTGTTTTTTGCAACTTTTCTTGCCTATTTTTGACATTTGCAAGCCATTTTGCAAACACATTGAGTCAATTAAATGATATTTTTTTTCACCAATGTTTTTGTATCCTGGTTTTGAATCACTTTGTAGTTTAAATTTTTTTCATTTGATTAGGTTTAGAAATCAAATTTGGCCTCTAAATGTGTTTTTAGGAAAATTTCAGCATTCTTTTTCAACACTAAAACATTATAATCTTGCAATCTACACGGTCAAATGACTTCAAATTTGATCCATGACATACAAAACATGTGTACTACATGATTGTACGGTTAAGATCTTTATTACTTAGTCACATTTAAATTTATAGCACTTCAAAAGCTAGGATGTTTTTTACCCAAAACGGCCATGGTCTAGGGTTAATATGTTTGGATATGTGGAATAGTTTAGTTGGTGACTTTCAAATCATTACCTTCATTTTATTTTAAGTCATTGTACATGAGTACTTTTTAACTACTATGTGTTGATGTCTGATACAAGATCAAGCTAAATGTCTGCCTTTTACCAGTAAGATAAATCAATCCACATTAGTAAACTACAAGCTTCTAAATGTTGATATTTTCACTTGAGTTCTCTTTTGCTTGAGTTTTATTTCAATATTTTAAAATATAAATATACAAGGAGGTTAATCCTTTCAGGAACAGGAATAGTTTGGATTTCCAAAATTGTAAAGATGTATTATATAATGCTACTTAAAATAATAATTTTATGATGACTCACACCCAATATTTGTAAAATATAATCTACAAATCATATCTATACGATTAAATCAACTAGTAAACAATTGAATATTTTTCAGTAAAATTTGAAGCCAGAAATTAAAAATTCCTTCGAAATTCAATTATAGATTGAATATTTTTTATTTTTACAAGTTTGTTTTTCTTTAAAGTTCAAAATCTGAGGTTTTAATCATCAAGATTTTAGCAGAATTTTTATTTTTATTTAAGTTGTTTCTGAAAGGTCATTTTAAAATTGATATGGTTATTTTTTGAAGCTAGACCTTCCAATATCTATTGAATAATAGAATATTTGCAAAGAAAAGTCTTTGGAATCTATTCCCTACAAATGTTAAAGAATTAATACAAGAATTTAAAAAAAATATGATGGATGAAAAAATGCATTTTTTTGTGGTTGGGATGTGTTTGTATTTATTTGTTGTTCAAAATTTGAACACTTGGTCTTTTAGAGAGTAATCTTCATGAGAGTGCTTTTTGTCCTATGTAAGAAAAAAATACTTAATCCCTAAAAGAACAAGTGTTCAAATTTTGAACAACAAATAAATACAAACACATATCAACTACACAAAAATACATTTTTCCATCGATCATTTGAAAAAGATTTTTATGATAGTTCTTTAACATTTGTAGGATACAGATTACAATGATACTTTTTTGCAAATATTATATTATTCAATAAGTACTGGTAGGTTTAGCTTCAAAAAACAACATTTTCAGTTTAAAATGATCCATTAAAAAATATTGAATAAAAAATATAATAAAGTTTTCCTAAAATCTCTATGATTAGAATTTAAGACTATTTTGAAATTCTAAGGAAAAAAGCCTTGTAAAAATCACAAATATTCAATCTACAATTGAATTTTGGAGCAATTTTTAATTTTTGGCTTCAAATTTTATTGAAAAATATTGGTTTGTGTATTAGTTGATTTAATTGTATAGATATGATCCATAGATCATATTTTACAAATATTGTTTGAGGGTCATCATTAAATTATTATTTTAAGTAGCATTTTATAATACATCTTTACAATTTTGGAAATCCAAACTATCCTTTGGTCCTTAAGGGATTAAATATAAAAATAATTTGACCCTATTTATGGGAGAAATTAGTAATTAGAATACTTTTAACATATGCATCAAAGACCTTTTAACCACAAGGATATTTTTAAACTTGTGTATGGAAGAACTTTTAACCATTAAAGTACTCTATAACCTTCATTCACATCAATGCTTTCAACCTATACATGGAAATATTATAGCAACTTCATGATTAATTTTAAAATTATATATGAAAAAACATTTTCTCATGGAATTATTTTTTATTCTCTAAATACAAAAGTGTAAAATCTCTATTACCATGCTTTGCAGTCAATGTTTGCAAAGTGGAAGTCAAAATATGTACGAGAGTTATTTTTTAAAAGATAATATGTCAAGATTTGTTTTGTACAAGAAAAAAATAGATCCTATTGAATATTTATTTTAAAATGTTTGTCAAACCTTATTTTCTGAATTTAAAAAAAATATTTGGCAAGAGATGTTGCCCTTAACCATCAAGTATGTTATGTATATAAGATTCTTCATTACAATGTGCCGATGTCCAACACGGGTTCAAACTAGTTCTTTTATATGACCACTATTGGAGGTTCCTAAAGAGAATTATCATATGTAATTTACATGTATAACAAGTATTTTACAACCAATGATAGTTCTTGAATACTTCTTTAGAGATGGGCACAAAAAGAACGAGTGATTGCACAAAATGCGCATCAATCCAATCCAATTCTCATTTGAGTTGCCCCCTTACAATGTTGCATTGGCATTGATGATGTTCTTGAGTCCTTGAAATTGTCGTGACAACAATCATGTTGGAGTCACACAACTATAGTGGGATCCATTCCAAACACATGAAAGTTATTGACATAAGTGCCTTGGAAGGAAGAAGTGATGATCAACACCGTGTGCAAGTAGTAAGCCGGTTTCATCTGTTAAGTATGGTCTAGTTAAGTTAGGAATGCCGAGTTCTTCCTGCGGACAGAGTGCGAGCAAGTTAGGGCAGCAGGGGACTTGAGAACGAAGCAACCGAGTCGCGAGCATTCAGTTCCTTCGTTCCTGAATGAAAATCGACGTCGGGGGCGTTGCGTCTGGCGCGTGTGACTTGTTGCTGCGGGGTACAGACTAACTGGGTATGTCCGAGGAGAAGCCCGGTTCAAATTCTCCATTCGGAGGAGCTTGGTAGCGTTGTGGGCATCCAGACGGAATCCCTGGCGGAGGGAAGGGGACGGAGGTTTTAGGGCGCGAATTCATTCATCGGTGACACGACAAAGGAGCCGCACGAATCTTTGCTGGATTCGGATCATTCCGCCCGATGGAGCCAGTAAGTTGGTTAGTTACTTCGTTTATGCCCTTGCAATTCATGGCACGAAATGCTGCTGCTTGGCTGGCATTTTTGGTGGTGTGGTGGTGGTGTGGTGGGGTTGGTGGTGGGGTCTGTGCAGCCAGGCATTGCAGATTTTCTCTGGCAGCGGGGTCGAGTTGGTGACCTAACCTTCACTCTCGGTGAATGCAGCTCTGTTCGTCGCTTGACGAATTTGTGAGCCTCGGAAACCGAATTTCATGATTTTCGATTGAGATTTTGGGTTTTCGTGGAAGTGCGGTGTGAGCGTTGCCATTGAAGTCATGGAAGCGCTAACGCCGATGCCGGTGGCGATGATGTCGTTCCAGTCCCAAACGCAGAATGTGGTTGCGAGTTGGGGACTACCATTGTGGAGGCAGAATGCAATGGGTTCCATGGCATTGGGTTCGCAGGGAGATTTTCGGCAACATCTGAACCCGGTCCTTGTCGCCAGGACTTTTAGGGTTGGAGGGCGCCGGCAGCAGCGCAGTGCCTTGAATGTCAGTGCCATAGATGCCGCGCAGCCATTTGACTACGAGTCGAAGAGGTCGCAGGAGCTGGAGAAGAGCAGCAAGCTCAAAATTGGAATCGTGGGGTTCGGCAACTTTGGCCAGTTCCTGGCGGAGAGGATAGTGAAGCAAGGGCACAGGGTTTTGGCGCATTCCAGACGAGACTATAGCGAGAAAGCACGTGAATTAGGTGTGGCATTTTTCAGGTCGGTTTGGATTGCTTTGTTTCCGGTTGTTCTGTCCAGGGTCTGAATACTAAATCTTTGTATGACAGCAATGTTAAATTCAAATTCCTAGTACCGTCGCTTCACTGCGCTCATTGTTTCGTGCTAAGGCATATGGCTTCCGAAGTCTTACTGAGTTGATATGGGGGAGCTCGAATCAGTAAACTCTGAGTTTCCGAATTTAAATGTATGAACTTACCATTGAGTTTCCTGTTGCATTCTCTAATTTGAACTCCCTAATTTTTGAGAAGCAAGTGATAGATCGTGATTTTGAAGTCCGTCACCCAAGCTTTTGTTTTCACGTGGCTCCTCGGAAGTTGCGACATTTGTCTTGAATTGAAAGGAACTTGTAAAATTCGTCATGCTAAATTTATGCAATCGGAAAGTGCGAGCCTAGAAGGTTGTCGAGGTGACGGGTGATAGTAATGAATTTCATTGTTGGCACCTTTCAATCCACAATTTTATGGGAGAGGAGATGGTTTTGTTCCTTTGTTGCCATTATATTACTATCAATGACGGTTTATGCTGGCTTTGACTTGTCAGGGATGCGGATGATTTTTGTGAGGAGCATCCTGAGGTGGTTCTTCTGTGCACCTCCATTTTATCAACTGAGTCTGTGTTACGAAGTCTTCCCTTGCAACGGCTTAAGCGGAACACTCTATTCGTCGATGTTCTCTCTGTGAAGGAATTTCCAAAGAACCTCTTTCTTCAGGTATCAAGGACGGCCTTAGTTAAATTATAGTGAAAATTGAGATTGCTCTTTGTTTGTTTTTGCGGGCATTCTTTTTACTACATACAGTTAAGTTGATGTGGTTCTGAAAAGGTCTAATCCTTTGGAACATTGGTGATTGAGATACCTGATTTGTTCTTAATTGTCCAATGATAATAACAGGCGTTGCCTCACGAATTTGACGTACTCTGCACTCATCCTATGTTTGGCCCCGAGAGTGGCGTGGGCAGTTGGGCTGGATTACCTTTAGTGTATGACAAAGTCCGCATCAGAAATGGGCGGCGGTCACGATCTGCCGACAATTTCCTGGACATCTTCGCAACAGAGGTAAAATCTTCACAGACACGCGGTAGAGACTTCCCGTCTCCCGGTTTTAAGTTGTACACAGCACTCTGATTATTAGCAAAAAAAAGGCAGGTATTTCTCTCATGTCTGAAGCTAGTTGGTTATCATGATGAAAAGCGGCCTCACTGTTTAGTTAGGCAGAAGATTTGACGGGATGCACGGCTCTTTAGTCTTAAAAAGGAAAGTTATGAACAAACACAGTCAATAGTGCACTTCTGGCTATAATTCTTTATTATATTAACTGAATTTTTACAGGCGTTCTAGTTTATTTTATTAGTGGATGTAAGCATCTATCAGTACTTTTGGCTGACGCGTGGATGGGAATTTTTTATCCCAGGGTTGTCGCATGGTGGAGATGACATGTGCAGAGCATGATCGATATGCAGCAGGTAGCCAATTCATCACTCACACTGTTGGCAGGTTAGTCTTCTCACTCCTACCTGAAGGGATAAATCTAGGATGTTGGTCGCTGACAGAGGATGATCCATTTTGGTATTTTGTTTGCATAGTTGCGTATTTTCAGTTGTTGCTGTCATGTGAATTGCTCTTATTGTTCAGAGAGAAATATCCTAGTTGTTTCTTCCAAACAAAAAATTGCGACGCAAGGGCCAAAGCAGGTGCATGTTATATGCAGGGTACTAGGAAAGCTTGGGTTGGAAAGTACACCAATCAACACCAAGGGTTACGAGACACTTCTAGGAATTGTAAGGCATCACATCGCATCTTTGAATTTATTCTACTGAAGGAAGAGGCCCCTGTTCGAGTCAATATGGAAGAGCTTTAATCAGTATCATCCATATGTTTATTGGCAGGATGTTTTGGGCCGATAAAATTATTATCTGAAAAAAACTTTTTTCATGTTGAAAGCATCTTTGACTAGGATACTGGTTTATGGTTAGTCTCAAATGCGAACTTGCAGCTGAAAAAATCGAATCGTGAGCAGGTTGAGAACACATCAGGTGACAGCTTCGAGCTCTACTATGGGCTGTTCATGTACAACCCGAATGCCACTGAGGAGGTAAGAGAAATGATAATTTTGCCGCGTTCAATATTCTCTCAAATGCTACTGCATCCTTGATGTTCCTTTTGAAATACCATTCTATTCTGGAAGCCACGGATACATGAGCAGATTTTCTATTAAAGGTTGCCGTGCTCGGCTTCCAATGTGGTGCTCAAGGGTGATTTACACTCAGTGACAGGTGTCAGTGACCTAAGAATGGAAACAGTCGGGCGTTTTTAAGCCCAATATGGCGTCACTTAACTCAACCAGTTGAGTTTTGTCAATTGTATATAAACGGGGGCCCTTCAGGAGTTTGTTGTATTTTAAGATTTTGGCTCTTGTTTAATGTTTGTTTAGACATTCTACTCCGTAGTTATGCAGTAGCTTTAATATCTTAGATCTGCTAATCTGCTTCATACCCTAAAGCCCTAAACCTCTAAACCCTAATGGATCGAAATCCTTCTTAATGGATTTGTAAGTAGATCATCACATAAATTTGAGGCAACTAGTGTGGAGTTTTATGCAACACGGCTTTATTTGCTTTGCAGCTGGAGCGGCTGGAGCGTGCGTTTGACTCCATAAAGAGACAGCTATTTGGGCAACTTCATGATGTTTTGAGGAAGCAGCTATTCGGTGGAGTGGACGGGGCAGCCGAGGGCTCTTCGAACTCATCATCACTTACTAACGGAAACTCATCACAGATTGGAACAGTTGCAAATGGGGAGTCCAAAGTCATCAGCAATACCAGCACTGCTTCCCCCGTATTCGAGGCAGTTTTGAACAAGACCATTGAATTGGACAAAGATCCTGATTCAATCTCACAGAGCCTGAATCACTAAGGTTCCCCAATCCAGAACCTGCGAGGGATTGTATCATAGAGCATTTGAGAGACGTACTGTATGTTCATGTGTTTTCTCCACAGCATTTCTTTTCATCAACTTTTCACTTATTCGCTGTAATCTGCAGTAAGAGCTCCCAACAGTTTATGTGGATGTTGAAGTTATATAAGAACTTTGGATGAATGCATTTCTACTACTTTTAATGGATGAGACGAATGAACTTGGCATTTTGCGTGCAATTGATGCATGATAAAACTGACGAAGGCTGTCTGCTCTTCAAGCGACCATTTAAGAGCTGTTTGCCTTTTCCAGGAAGTTAAACTCCTTGAAACAATAATCAATAAATTTTTGTAGGAAGAGAAATGGAATTGGCATTAACCCAAGTTTTCATATTTTTTAGACCTTCATGGAATTAGTTACAAAGTTGAAACATAGAGTGTGTCACCAAACCCTCTTCCTCTGGTTAGTGAAAGAAGCATATATACTTTTTCATTGTACACTATGTACTGGGAGATATTTGTACAATACTCTTGCACTGTGATTGAGAGCACTAACGATACTCTCACTACAAGAAAGGGGGTATAAATGATTGCGGACTCATTTGTATCCCTACCTCGGGGAGGTCACTTAGAATGTCCATTAGAGATCAAAACTTTGGACCCCCTATTTACTTTTTGAATTTTAAATTAAAAAAAAAAAAAAAAAATATGAATAGATTTTCCTACTTTAAAAGTTTATGTTTTGAATTATTGATATTTTTATTTGTTAATGCTAATTAGTTACAAATTTTTGAAGTAAAAAGATACACTATAGAACTGAGAATTAATTTTCACTCCCCTATATTATATAAGAAAAAATTGTCTAAAAAATGAACAAAAAATTCCTAAAAATAACTCTATTGAAAGCTCATTTTGAGTTGAATATTGATTCAATGGTCATCTAAATGTGTTCTCTATAATTTTTTGAGTTGAAAAACATGCCATTTTAGTTCATTTTCAACCTCTTCTAGAAATCATTTCATATTTTATTTGAGTTGAAAATTTTGGCAATAGAAACCTATAGTCATTATTAAACAATGCTCAAAATTTTAGGTTGAAATTATAGTTTATTAAAAACCACTTGTCGCACGTGGTTTGTTGTAGTAGAACTAAGTGACCTCCCCAAGACCCCTACAAGTTGATTGCAACACGACATCGCTTCTGTAATTGCATCGTGTAGTTGAGGTCAATAACGTTTGAGTCATTTGTCAGTTGTGGTCACAACTGGGGGATGAAAATGCGATGAATATGGCACTTGCTGTGTATGTTTTTGTTGAAGATTCGTCTGTCATCTGCAGGTTCAAGTTATAGTCATATTTTATGACTTTGCGTCACTGACCTACGATTTGAAAATGACTTCTTTAGCATTAAAGGCGCCTTTGAGGGAAATACATGTTGCCTACGTGGATCACGTTGTGTTGACGTGTCTGTGGTTTAGGGGCAAGTCATTTGCCAGTCATGAGTAGTCATATAGTACCACTAGAGGTTACTTTCGGGCGACTTCAGCGTCACTTTTTTGGGACTCGCACAGAACTTTGGAGATCTTTTGTATTGTCTTTAGAGGGAGAATACTCTTGTTCACATTACGAATGTACTAGTACAGGCGATATGTGAGTAATAAGACACAATTCACTGCGACTACACTGCAAACGCAGTTCAAGGGGATGGTTTAGTAGTTCGAACACTGCAAAACAACTGAAAAAGTAGCTCTTTACTTGGCAATGAAAGGAGTTACAAGATTGTAAGACTTTGATTGTGACCTCTTCACTACATCTAGACTTCTATGGTCACTACATGTCTGAGCGATTCAATCATTAATTCCTTCAGCCAAGAGGATACTTCAACAGAAGTACGACACAACTGTCTATTGCAAATCACAACTTGTACAGATCCAACGCTAATAAATTGTCTTCCTCGGACAATTCTCTAGCGGTACGTAACATCCAAAACCCAAAAATAATGCATAATATAGGGATAAATAGGAAGAAGTTTTTCAATTTTTGCATAGGCATAGGGAATTAGAGACTAAAAACTAGAATTAGAAAACAGTTATTTCCTAGGGAGATTAAAATTTATAATTAGGGTCACATAATCATTCGGAACTAGTAGCCGGAAAACCAAAAAATTCCGAATTGTAGGAGATTCCGACTAGGGAACTTACAGGAACTTTGTCGGGTCGAGAACTTAGGGTTTCCAATCAATATTTAAACTCTATCGCCAGCCTCATTCTTTCTCTTTTTTCCGCGGTTCATCGCGCGTACACTTAGTGAGTGAAAGAGTAGTGAGATAGGATCGTGTTAGGAAGAGAAAAGGAGTCTGCTGCTATATGCATCCGAGTTTGCATTTAGCATGACGAAAACTATGTTGAGATCGGAACAAGCCCGGAAACCGGCGGTAACGGCCCGAAGTGTCAATCCGGTGATCCCATACCATTTGGAATGCTTTCAAGAATTAGAAGAGGATTTGACAACAATGGGTTGTCTTGGATTTCTGCGGAGGTCATGGAACATCCGGAGTGAGGGAATGATTGAGAAACTCATTAACGGAGTTCCCAATCAATATCAGTTGACGGTGAGGGGTCGTTTGAGAGCTTGGTCTCTGGAGCTCTGGGCGGGTGTCTACTTCGCCATGGACATAGGATTTAGATGGGCCGGCCGCACGAAAAAGTACTCGACAGACAAGTTTCTAAACTTGACAAATCCGAAGGAAGGATACGCCGTGAGTGACTACACAAACCAACGGGATCAACAACTCATAGAGTTTTTGATCTCCATTCTGTATCCGGAAAAGCCCACCCGGGTTATAGTAACTGTGGCAAACAGAATTTTTGGGGCTTTAAGAGATAGGATAAATTCGGTTCTAAGACCCGTAAGTTGCAATGGAATCATCGGCTCCATAGTGGATAAGTTAGCGGCAAGTATTTTGTGTAGAAAGTCTAGCCCGATTAGTCCCTACCTCTTCCACCTGTATCATTGCTACGAAACCCTTAGTGATCCGAAACAGATAATGTACCGGAAAGGGGAGAGCCTTCTCAAGTATGGGCTCGTTCCGGATGATGAACCGGATTGCACCGAGTCAGAGGAGGAAAACAATTCAGATTCAGCATATGCTATGCTGGAAAGAGACGAAACCAGCCGCCAGAAGTCTACTGATCTGAGCACACAAGAGAAGTACGAAGCCAGAGGATCCAGCCTACTTTGGAGTCCGATTCTGGAAACGGATTTGGTCGAGGCCATCATCACCTGGTTGAAGGCCACTAAGGGGTCGAATGAATGGATGACGGCCCTGATCCAGGATATATGCGGTAGGTTGGGCGTGAAGGAGGAAGCACATATACTGATATACTCGATGCCATCAACCGGAGGCCTAATCCGGAAGAGGTGCGACAAGTGCAGGCACAAGTCCGGAGTCTAGAAGTGGAGCGGAATCACTTCTGGAATCATGTCGAATGGATGGAAAGAGAGATGAACATTGTGAACAAAAAGGCGACGGAAGCGATGAACCTCGTTCGAAAGCTGAGGGAGCTAGTGGACCTACCCACCAATGTAAATTCAAGAGCCACATGGTGGAATTCTTTTATGGTGAGACAAAGCCACATCGCCGGAACGAAGGTGGTCAACATCTTGGTCGACTTTGAGGCCCGGATCGAAGGAGCGCTAAGGAAGATGCACAAATTGATAGGGAGTCTTGACCCCCTTCTATTGGACCAGACAATGTTTGCCAGGGTTGTCTATCCAGACGTGACGTGGGCATTTTGCGTCGTGATGTCACGTCACGTCCGTCGTGACGCGTCACGAATCTTGACATCTCTAACCCTAAAGTGACATCCCTAACCCTAACCCTAAAATTTCAGAAAATTTTGAACTTTAGTTTCATTTTCTTTTACAAATATAAATGGAATATCAATTGTACTACTACTATTGAACATATTAGTCTAATGTACAACCTTCTATGTAAAGAATTTTGCAAAATTCCTTCAAATTTTTAAAATATTCCATCATGATGTTGTTCGAGCAAAACGTCACGTCACATCCTGACGTCACGTTCGTCCAGACGTGACGTGACACGGACAACCCTGATGTTTGCAGACCTGCCAGACGGAGAATTTCAAAATATTCAAGTGCAACCAACACCACATGCCGGAACGTCATCGGCTGTAAAGAGGAGTACGAAAGTGAGGACGATTCCGGTTCTCGGACCGGATCCTAGTGGGACATCCAAGACCACTTTGGTACGGACATCGGTTCCGGATGAGCCTTCCGGAAGGCAACCTGTGGTAAACCTCTTTCCCCTCTTCATCCTGGCCAGACTCCAGCCGGAACTTTTATAACAGGAAGTATGCAGAATCCGGCTTGAACTGATCCAAAGAGGTTTAGCCACATGCGGCAATCAACGCCTCCTCATACAGATCCGGCAACGCAGAGCAATTTCATCAACCTAACAGAGCCCAAGACGACATGGCAGAAGACCAGTAAGATCCAGGTTCTGGTGGAAATTGAAGAGATTGACGAGGAGTCGACGGAATTACACTCCCAGTCTGAGACGGAAACGGAGTTGGATCCGCCCGCGAATCAGACCCAATCTGCAACCAAAGAGACTCCACCCAAGAAGCCTGCCCGGAAGACAACTGTGGTAGCAGCGAGGGCCGGAACATCGGCGAAGAAACCACGGAAGGATAAATGACTACTTAAGATTGTTGTTTTGTTAGTTAAGATTTCTCCGGTTAGTAGTTTCTGGATCGGGTAATCCGGAGGTAGGGCCTGAGGATCCGGACTTTCAGGATGTTAATGGCTTTCCAATTTGCCCAAAACAGTTAGTTGGACCGTTGTCCAAATTTTGTGTTGGCCGTTTGGCCGCTTTTTGTTGGTTTTTAAAGGTGGGCTGGCTTGCTGGTTTGTCATTCCTTTTCTTATCATTTAATTTGAGCATCTAGGAGATCACCTTAAGAATCATTTTCTTGCGTATCGCGTCTATGTTCGCTTTTGTGCTGGTTTGTAAGTGAGGGTGTACAAGGGGGAGTCTGGATTCTTTGGTAGATAGATTAGGCTAAGTGTGTTTTGCGGAAGAGTTTTAGACTTGTGAGTGAAGAGCTATACATGGTGCTTTTAATTTGCTGGAACGGTGATCCAGTGGAGGCTTGGAAGTGGCTGGGGTGCTAGTCCGGAATTCGAAGAGCGATTTCGTGCGGAAATCAGCAATCGCCAAAGGAATATATCCACCTGCCGGAAGGTCTGCCAACCTCAGGAGCGGTTGATTGCTAGGAAGTTAGCACTTAGTTTCAAAAAGTCAGAGATCCGCCGTTGTAGTAAGGAGGACCTAACACGTCCCTGTGTGACCAAATTCATGGATGCACAATCCGGAAGTTGTGAGGGAGCCACCTGTGAGCTCCCAATTTGTCACTTGGGACTCGTAGAATTATTTTTTTGGAAATTTGCAATTTAAAGTTGATAAAAGTATACAAAAAACCATAAAAAGAGTGTAGAACCAAAACAGCATTGTGTCATACCCATTATAGTATTTGGTCTAGATTTGTATTTAGACTTAGAATCCCTCCAAACCTGGCCTAAAAATAGGGTAGAAACAACAAAACGGTTAGATTTGGAGAATTTGAGTCACATAGCTCCAAAAGGGCTAAATCCCACCATGAATGTGGCAATTCATGGCTAAGTCGGTCCAAGGGATCCACAGCGAGGCTACTAGGTCAGGTCCTAGAGTTAGGTTTAGAATTCCCCATTAGATCGACGAATTCCCAAAACCCCCAATTGTTAGCATGTAGAAGCCACTGACGCAAGACCGGGCCCATAGATGAATCTACAGCCCAAGGATGGTGTTCTAGGGAAAATCCCATGCCAAGAGTTCGACGACAAAATCAATTCGCCAAGATTCCTTTAACTGCAAAAGATTTCCACACCGTCGCTAATTCAAAGAGATGGCCAGTTTTAATCTCCATTGACCAATTGTGCCAGATACGGAAACGCACCTACACATCTTTTATGCGACTCCTTGAGTGGTCACGTGAAAATTCTCGGCATCTTTCGACTTGCAGAAGAACCTTTTCCAGATGGTCAACCCTTCTAACCTCCAACGGGAATTTCATGGAAATTACTCAAGTTACAATAAAATCTCACTAAAAATTAGACTAGCTTGTTTTATGTCAATAATGCACTTCGTGAAGTTTCATGACATTTTGATAGCGGCAAGTGTCCGAACCGGCGAGATTCCTCAAGAATTAACCACGTGGCGGGGTCCCCGCCACATTGACCGGCATTCCGGGACCATACGATGGCGAAACGAAGTCAACCAAGAGTCCTTTCCGACTCTCTTGCATCTACCGGAGACCCTAGGCTATTCACATTTCTCAAAATAGGAGACCCCAAGATCTAGGATTTTACTACGATTTGTTTTAAAACCAAAATAGCCTACGATGGGTTTTTGGCCTTGGTACGGTGGGTAGGGGTGTTCAAGACTAAACACGGCGATCTGGAGCCAGTGGCCTAATCCGTTTGACAATTGGAGTTAATCTCCATAAGTTAGGATGTTGGTTCAGCATAGATGGTGGAAGTAGATTTTTAGGGATTAGGATGAAAATCTTTGAAGATGAGGATGAGGATGAAAATCCAAGCTGATAAGGTTACCTTAGAACTCTAGAGGGAGGGGTGGACCCTTGGAAACCTATTTAAGGTCCCCATTTTTCTCTCTAGAACACCCCCAATTCTTGTTTTGGATCTGTGAGTCCAAGTTATTTTGGATATTTTGGCGTTTGAAGCCAAAAACCTCTATGGTGTTTTCGGAGCACTTTTTGCTCCATTGTTGTAGTATTTCAAGCTTTGAAGGTCCTTGGGGGTCCTTCTACCTTACTTTCTGTACTCTTTGGTATAGTTTTTTTGGTACCTTGTTGTAAGTGGAGAGCCCCTCTCTCGCCCTTGTATGTTTTGTGATTTAACTTGTGAAGTTTTAAGAGTCTTTTGGTGTCTTGCACTAACCCTAGAGCAACCCCCCACCGTACCTTGGCGGAACCGCTTTGGGGGGCCTTTAGCCTGTGAAGTTCTGTATCTCTAAGAGTCTTATCGTGTTGGTCCTCCGTACTCACGTGTCCCCATCCTCTTCTAATATCCCCTTTGTTGCCTAGATCCCCCCTCGAGACGGCGAAGCTTTGGCTTTGTTATGTATGTTCTTTAAGTGTGTCTTTCCTATTCTCTTAAAAAATCCCCCTTATTGTGTGGACCCCCCCGGGGACAACGAAACTTTGAACTAGTGACAACGTTAAGTCCTACAGTGTGTGAAAAAATAGTCCCAGACGGCGGAGCTCTAACCCACTAGAGTGTCGCAAGTCCTGAAGTTGGTGTTAAACCCAACTTTATGGCGAAGCTTTGAACCTCTGTAACCCTTAGTCCCAAAGTCTAGTTTCCAGGACCTTCTTGGAAAAGTCCAAAGTTTAGCTTCCAAGATCTTAGAGTCTTCGCGTGAGAAAGGTAGCAGGTGATTCCGTGAGTTAGTTTTGTGTCCAAGAATTTAGGCCCTCACCCCTTGGACAGCAAAGCTTTGACCCTAGTACTAATTTTTTTCTTTTCTTTTTTCTAAAAAAACAATCCAGTTTAGTAGTGTGTGAGTGGGTTCTCCTAAGGGAATCCTGAGGTTGTGTTTGGAGAGAAACCATTTTGGCAAGACAGCCCCCCAGAGCCGGGGCGACCCAAGCAGCGGGCCACCCAGCAGCGACACCCATCTTGGGTGACCCAAGTAATTGGGCCACCAACAGCCAGGCACCCAACTTGGGCCATTGTTGATGTTGGGTGTTCTTTTTGGTCTTTTCTTCTTAAGAAGGAAAAAAGGGGGAATCCTCTCTTCAAATTCTCAAAACTAATTAAGGGAAGGAGAGGTGGAAAAAAAGGGGGGAAGAAAAAGAAGAAGGGAGAGATTAGAAGCCACATCTCTACGCATCACACCTGCACACAAACACTTCCATTCTCACCATCTTACCAACAGAACGGAACCGACAAGAATGAAAGGATATTAGGGGAGAAAGGATGAAGTAGAGGAGGGAAGGTGAGAGACGATAAATAGTAACCTAAGCCTAGGATTAGGAAGGCTTAGGGAAGAAAATCTTGAGAATTCGTAGTGACCATTAGAAAGAAGATTAGGATGACAAGTGTAAGACTTTTCGCGTAAGAAGATAGGAGGAACATTAAGACCGCCTCAGAGTTTGAGTCTATAGTTGTAAGACATCCATAAAAGCTTAGGTGGAATTGTATTAGTGTAGAAGAAAAGAAGGAGAAAGAAAAAAAAGGAGGAAAGGAAAGAGAGAAGTTAGGTTGCAAGGGTGTAACATATTCTCAAATTAAGCGGTGAGCTTAGAAAAAATCGAACACAACAAAGGAGTACCATGGAGCATGAGGATGTGCACGCGGACGTGGACGAATTTATTCCTGACACCGGCAATGAAAAGGTGAGTTTTGAATTAATCCTTGGTGTTTTCCCTAATTAGCATTGATTTCCTTAAGCAACCCTTTAAGCGTAATTAGCGAGCCGGGATTAGCGCAAGTTAAAAGTTTAAATTCAAAAGTCTCTAGATTAGGGATAAAAATTTCCGAAAACATATTACACTTAGGATTTGGCTCTAAATTGACCGCATTAGGATAAGTTAAGTAGTAGGGGGTAGGATGGAGGAATTGGAGTTAAAATTTCATCCAAAAGGAACCATGGACGGAACTTAAAGATTTAGGGTAGAAGGAGAATTTAGGATTAAAATTAGGGATTAATTAGCGATTAGAACTAGAGTCAAATTACAGTTTAAATTATAAAAGTTAAAATTCTAAGGTCAATATCTAGAATTAACTTGGAAAGTTAAAAAGTAGAATTAATTTGGAAGTTTAACTTGGGGGGTAAATTCTCAAGTCAAATCTTGGGGTAGGCTAAGAGTAAAAGTTTAGAGTTAATTAAGAGTCAAAAATCTGATTAGAAAGTAGAAATTAAAAATAAAGATTTTAGAGTAAAACTTAGGAAGCAGAATTTAAAGTCAATTCAAAGAAGAATAGATAGGAAAAAACTTAAAAGTTAAAATTTAGCACTAGGTAGAAGATAAAGACTTAGAGTGAAATCTCAAAAGATAGAATTAAAATTAGAAGTTAAATTGTAGAGTTAATTTTAGAAGTAAAAATGTAGGGTTAAAAGTCAAAAGATAGAGTTAAATTTTGAGGGTAAATTCTAGAGTTAATTTAGGAGTAAAAATCCAGAGTTACATTTAGAGGTTGAAAATTAGAATAAAAGTGGAGCTTAGGATTATTCTTTTGAAGTAGAACTTCCAGGTGGAGTGTCAAAACACAAAGATAGTCTTAGGGGTTCATGGAAGAAACATAAGGGTTTCCTTTTCACGTAGTTAGGGATGTTAGAAATGATGCCAACTACCCAATCAACCCTAGACATAGGATAGATAGTTAGGGAGTTAGAATTCACTATCACCCTTGATCATTGCATTTAGCCTGTTAGTTACCCCATGCATTTCTAGTTATTTTTGTTGCCCATCCATGACACTTAGGAACCGTTAGTAAAAAGATCCATTGCTTGGAAGGCACAGTGGACCGTGCTCACAACACCCCCATATATTAAAAAAATGGATAAAAATATAGAATCCGGTCGGTGTTTGCTTTATTACCAAGGGTGGATAATCTAGCGCCCACATGGACCTACCACTCTCAAAAGCAAGCGGCGACCCCTCTGATGGCTAAACAGAGGTAAAACCAAACCGGATAGGAGTGAGATTAATTATAGGCAATCCAGAGCGGACTGGTCTAGACAGATACCAGGATCGGAAATGATAAGATCATGGTGTTGTGTTGGGTTTTGATAAACCGGTTAACTAGTTGGAACTGGAAGATAGAGGGAATCCGGTCCTTAGTTTTCTTGGTGTTTTTATGTTTCCGGTTTGAGGAATAGAACCGGAAGGAAAAATTTGGATACTGACTACACTTAATTGTTTAATAAGGCTAGATACTTCACAGAATCTAGTGGGTTCGATCTTTAGAGTCACTTAGTTATACTCTAGGGTGATTTTTGTGAGTATAATGGGGACTTTACTTACCCTGTGCTGCGACAGTAATGAATTCACATTTTTTTAATTTACATGTGCAGTAGCTTCATGGCATTAGACATGACAGGCAATATTTGGAGTATGATTTGAGTCCTACGATGGACAAACTACATGATGCTGTAACCCACTAGGGAATCAAAATGCATGCACGTGATACCAATTTGGAATGTCTGATTAAATATACAAAAGCACATGAGGATGACACTGTCACTGTGATTTTGGAGCACTTGCCAGGTGAGAGGGCTTGCGGACGCTCACTCTTCGTGTAGAGAGTTGTCCCCTCACCTGGCATTGAAGCATTAGCCTGACTCTGTTTCAAATTAAAATATGCAGAGGAACTTGGGGAAGCGTGAACCAAAGCCAAAGCCAACCTCAAATAAGAAATCGAGAGCTCATGAGGAAACTAAATCACTGTATAGTTGTATGGCACCATATAATTGCAGACTTCATTTATGAAAGAATGCCACATTGTTGTGATTCGAGAGTCATTACTTTAAGCAATAAGTGTTCGGGCACTGAATACTGACTAGAAAATGACTTGCAGTCACTTATTGTCAGTCCTTCAATGGCGACATCCCACTCTAGTTCTTACTTTTGCATTTCCTGCAATAACACTTCCATCATCTAATGAAGACTCCAGTATGGTTGAAAGTCATATGCCTGAAATCATTGACTGGCGACACTATGTGCGCTTGTTGTCTAATGGAGGTTAGTGTGGATGTTCTTCTTATCATTTGTTGTTCTCTGAACCCTTTTCTAATTCTGTGCACAATTTGTCATGGGCCAAGAAGTGTTCCTGCAGAATCCCAAGGATGTTACACTGTTAGTAGTTTCTAGTGTCATCACGGGCTTTGGTGGCATAGACTTGTTTCACTGCATCACAATTCCAGAAACGTGCTACAAAGTGGATGTGAAGGACGCCATTTGGCCACAAGTTTTGCTCATGTACCCATATCTTGATGCATAGCAAATGAAGATCAAGGATGCTGTTAAGTCTCCTGCACTATGGGATGCGAAGTTCATCAAGTCTGCTAAATGACGCAGACATTGCATGTAGTTATAGATGATAGTTTTTGCTTGTGTTGTGCTCCTTTATGTATAGGCTGGAGATTTTTTGACTTGATAGTATGCTGAGGTTGTATTTCTGCCAAATGCATGTTGGTGGGAGAAGAAGAGACTGCAAATGGAAGATTCAATGCACAAAGTAAGCTACTGTAGGACCTCCGCACATTGATGAGTTACATTTTTTGAACAATAATGACAAATTGCCATGCAATCATTCATGCTTTCATTTTTGTAAGCATTCCTTGGGGGTCCTAATATTGACTTTCATTTATGTGTCGTATAATTGACGCATGATGCCAAAATGACTACTTATATCATTTATAAGATGACTGTGAGTCATATGGTGGAGTTGCTGACCTTCTCTACAATTGTAGTCACACTTTTTGTAGTCATTTCGTAGTTCAAGTCGTAGAAAAATGACTCACAAACAACCAAACCCACTACTAAAATATCGCCTACATGTTATAGAGAATCACTACAACAAAACTGTTATATGATTATTCAAGTCACACATCCGCCATATATTATGTCGCAATAAGAACCCTGAGCACCAGCATTCGCTTCATCACTAAACTCTCAAGCTGAGAAATCACTACTACATGACCAAAAAATGACTAACGATGACTACAGAAAGACTATTAGTCGATTGCCATTGTTGCAACGACCGCAGGGAGAGTCACCTCCTCTTCCTCCATGTCAACGTCCACGTCATTTTGATCAAAACAACGGTCACCTCCAACTCACGAGACATGTCACCCGCCCTTTCCACGTCAGCCATGCCGCGTCAGCTATGCCATCCATGTCACCAGACCCATCAGCAACAGGGGTAACGAGCTTCCACATTAGCCAACGGATGAAAAAAAACTTGTAAGAATAAATGACTCAAAAAAATGAATGACTCTTCCTCTATGACTCCAAACCCAAAAGTGGTCCCTAGTCATTTCACAGTTAGATGTGTCACATATGACTGGTTTTGTAGTCATATGCTCCAGTCATTGATACCCCCTTTTTCTACTAGTGCAAGGTTCAATGCTAAACTATACCTTGTATTTGTCTCTCTTAGATAGGTTGTCTTTGGCGCGGAGTCTGCTGTCGCGATAAAGTCATGTTGAAGTTGTGAGACAGTAGAGTCAGTGGCGTGCAAGTCATGTTGAAGTCATTAGGGAGTAGTAAAGTCTTGTCACGTGCAGTCTAGTACATCCACGAGTCGCAGGGTTATCACGAGACAATGAAGCCACAGTTGCCCAACGCATCTAACTTCTTACTTCCCACCCTAAACCATCTTATCATCTAATGCGTTGCTTGCTGCAGTATAGCATTGGCGATGAAGTGTTCCTTTTCAACCCTCGGGCTCCTCGTTACAAAGTAGCAAAGGGCAAAGTGAGCGGATTGCCTCTACAACAGACGTTCCATTTCAAAGAAATCCCTGAGCCCTGGGTGAAGGTCGACTTGACGGAGATTTTCCAGGGAAAAGTGGCACTTATGTTCCCCACGACAGATCCCGACATGCAAAAAGTTGAAGACTCTAAAGGGAGCTCAGTAGTGTGGCACAGCAAGTACATTAAGTTCACTACTTGAAGGCGCCTTGGCGCTGAATGTAGATAAATGACCAAGAGGTTGTAGTTCAATGTAATGAGCAGGTAGAACTTATGTGGTTGCCTTTGTAAGTACAAAACACTATTGGGTTGCTCTTTTTCTATGGAAATGTATAACTTTCATTTGGGCCTCAATGGTACTTTGGGAAATGCATTGCATCGGAATTAATCGCATGCATGAGTATCTAGGGTTTGGCGCGAACTGCAGTAAGTCCGGGTGTGCAATCCTATTCTACGCATTTAGTAGGGTGCGATACGAGGCCTTGACAATGTTGTTTCCAAGTCTATATGATTTGTAGGAAGGTGTTCATGCAAAAGATTGTCGACATCATTGTTATACGAACAACAGTGATGCTACAGGCACGCTACTTCACTACAACAGCACATCGTTCTCAATGACTAGTCCAGAACATGAACCTAAACAGTTGCACAACTGACCAATGATTTCTGCATTTCTCTAGTGCCCCATAGTCCCATATATACACTATCACGTAACTATTAAATTACTTGGAAAACACCGATGATACCATCATATTTAGATGCAGTGACTCCCTTGCAACTCGTTAATGACTTCAAACACTCTCCACGAGTCATATTACACAACTGCATGACGACTTCATCGCAACTATGGCATGGCTGAAATCCTAAATTGTCATCCCACTACAAGGGAATGTTGTCATTTTTTGTCAATTTTGACACTTTTTTTGTCAGTTTTTTTATCAATTTGGACATTTTTTTGGTCAAAGCATATGTGTCAATTCGGACGCTCTTTTCTTGTAGTGTCCTTAGTCCATATTAGATTTTTGAGGGGTTTGCCCCAACTAGTAAATGACTGCCAAATGGCTATCCACATGGCCGTCCACGTCAGATGTTTCAAGGGTCTAGCGTGGCTGGGAAATGACTTAGAAATGAGTAGACACGTGGATGCGCACTTTCCACCTTGGACTTCCTCATCCATCGCCCACCCAGAAAGAAAAAAATGGTAATATTAGTTTTTATATACATTTCAGGTTTGGTAGATTTTAGTTCAATGAGAATGACAGTTTCACGACTGCACCGGTCACAGTCATATTGCAGTCACAAATTCGATAAATGACTCTTGGAAGTCATTTAACTGTCATTTATTGCAATCATTTATACCCCCAATTTCTTGTAGTGAGAGAGCAAGGGTGCTACAACTATGTTGCTGTGTGATTTGTGTTAGCGAGGATGGCACATGGCATGTTTTTGACTACCATTGATTTTTCTTCCTACTGAAAAGTGGACTTGTCTTTGTTGTAGAAAGTGATCAGCTGGTACTACTTTATTAAGTGGTTGCTGATGATTTTTCTTATTGACAAGAGATGTAGTCACTTATAACATTTCATGTTGGAATATAAATAGTGGTTCTTGATATTGAAGCTTGGATGAAGATTTTGTGAAGTCCAACTATAACATTGGAAGCAATTGAGGGTGGAGCTCAATTGTATCCAACTTACCCCTTCACTTATGATTGATTCAAGACTACAAATGGATGGAGGCCTATCAACTATTTCCTTCAACATGTTGAATTGTACAATAAGTATAGTAGAAGTTATTTCCTTTAATTTCTATTGCTAGTTGAGTTGCGAGGGTGCTTTACTCAGCTAGGGGGGCAATTAAATGGTTGTTCATTCATGCCTTATTATAGTATGGATTTGCTTTAATATATATGTTTTAGTAAATGTAGTTTATGATACCAACTATAAGCGGTGCAAAGTAACATGACAATTATCATGCAATTCAATGGTGGGTAGCTATTAGGCTTTGTAGGGCTCACTAAAGGTTGGTTGTAGACTTAGAATAGCCCAAATGGCCATATATTGGCCATCATTTGTGGGGCTAAAATGATGTTTTGGGATTGTTAGAGGTGTGAATGGAGTCATTTTAGAGCGCCTTTGGGGGGGTTGTAACCCCCGAGTGTAACCCTAGACCACCCCATTTGCTTCTCCATTCTCTTCAAGTCTTGCAAGTCTTAGTATTTTGAAGTTGAGAGGTGTTAGAGCACGATATATAGATGATGGTTGATGTTTACCAATCTTTTACTAAGTGTTACTTCTTTATTCAAAGTATATCATAAGGTTAATCCAATTGAGACACAACAGAAGCAACCTAGGAGATTTATGAAGTTTATTAATTGAATGGTTGTTCATTCATGCCTTATTATAATGTGGATTTGCTTTAATGTATATGTGTGTGTGTTTTGGTAAATGTAGTTTACGATACCAACTATAAACGATGCAAAGTGATACGATAATCATGCTAGGTCAGGATTGCAAACACATGCGTCCTTCTGTTAGTCCCCATGCATCTTTGTTGAAGTACTTACAGTGCTGAACTTTAGACACTCTATTTTCTATGTAGAACCTCATGTGGTATGGGAACGTGATTCTTGTGAGTTGGTCCCCCCCTTGAGAAGATGTGGTGTGATGAATTTCTTCCAATCCCGAACATTCTCAAGCTTCCGGGCACTAACAAAGGCCTCTATATGTGATGTTCCTTTTTTTTACTAAAGACAACAATTCATCCATGAAATCAATATTCTTCCTCTTCAACATGTTCAATATAATGTTCAACCTTTGGTCAATGTTTTTATATGTATGCCCCACAATTAGAAAAGTCAAATTCACCTCTTAAAAAAAATCGAGACCCACTAAAGCTGACACAATGCAAACATGTACATGTTCTTATTCTCACAAGTTGTGTTGTCCACTTGAATTTGTAGAGTTGATGGCAGCCTCCCTTTTTGACTTTGCACATCAGATAATACATGCATTGTACTAATTATTACTTTATTGTTGTCATGCTTGTGGTGTATATCAATCCATACATCTGCATATACTTGAATTCCATGCACTAGTACTCCACAAAGATGGATTTTCATGAACCAAGACTCTATGTTCTTTACAGATTGCTTCATCTTTAGAACCATGGTCGTATTCTAGTCCATGCCATCCACTATCAAACACATATATAAATCTAGTGTAATCATTGTTGACCTCTTGAATAACCAAGAATCACACCTTTCCTCCATATGATGTTGGATATGTATAATGTACCACTTCTTTATCTCTTTATAAGAAGATGCATTTGTTGTACCTTCTATTCTATGCTTATACTCCCAACAATGGTAGCACTTCAAAAATCAAAAGTACGGAGGAATTTGTATATGTGGAAATTTCTTATGCCACAACCGGAGGAATTTGTATATGTGGAAATTCCTTAAGCCGCAATCAATGGAATAAAGAAAGGCTCAATGGTTTTCCATCCACCATTTTCTGCACTTCTTCATTCATATAGTGAAACACATCCAATTTTGTTCTGTTCATAGGTAACAATATCAACAGTACTACATTGTTATCCTCCGTCCTCCGTATCTGTTTGTGTGGTTGTGTGCATCCAGCTTCTTTCATGAATTCTTCAAAACTTGCACCTGCTACAAACATTTGGGCTCCTTCTCTCAAGTGGCATGTGTTTCCATGTACTACAATCACTCTCCCATATACTTGTTGCGATTGATTCAATTGTTTGAAACATTGCTACAAATAACCCAGTAATGTTGCATAATACGTAATACAAATATCAATGTCATCCAACTTTGTCTCATACTTATGCCTCCTTCCTCCTTTGTTCTTTGAAGAAAATGCTCAACATTTGTAGTATCCATGTCAATTAAAGCTTAAACTTTTGGCCCTATGCCATGTACCTCTAGTTCAGTATATACTTTTCATTTATTGCATTGAGACAATTTATCTTGCATACACCTTTATGTTTTGCAGCTAATACACTCTACAACATCACTTTTTGGTTCATTGCCTCCCCTCTTACAGGTGGCCCTCTTTCATGTCTCCTTTGATTTACCATTGAATAGCTCCGAATGAAATGCTTCTAGTTTCTAATAATTCATCCCTTCTTTCTGCAGAAGGCCCACTAGGTCAAATTGAGGTATTAGGAGCCAACTTGGACCGTAACCACTGCTTTGGTTTTACCATTGTTGATTGTGTAGCTCAGATTTTTTAAATTTCTCCAAAATAAATATGCTTCATGTTTTATAAATGTTAATATGTTATAGTGTCATGTTTCACTATTATGTAGTTTATAATGTCATCATTTCATCTTAATTAAGCACAAAAAACCTCATGTAACCAGTGTTTTTTACTCCTTTGTTGAATTTTAAATTTGATGATTTAGAAACTTTTTCATTGAAAGTAATTATCTTTTGAGTAGAAGTGGTCATCATTGACAACTTTGTATATTTTTTAGAACTAATTTTGATAAAATTGACGTAGTTTTTGAGTAGAACATTTCAAAAGGAGCTCCAAAAGGACCCTCTTCCATGTCGTGAGTGGCTCCTAATACCTCATTTTGACCCCATTACTATTTCCTAATCTACTTGTTGGAGATCTTTGTAGAAGGGTGCTACTCTCACCATATGTACTTAAAAAAATATGTGAAGGACTAGGGCTACTATTGCTTTCGTGGAACTCAAATTCTAGTGTTGACATAGTAGAAAAAATAAAATTATGTCATATTCTTGAATCTAAAATACCTGGCCTTTCGCTCTCTATAGTATGAATTCTTGATTTTTTCCAACAAATCACCACTTCCACACAAAGACTAAGACACTCCCCTATCAATTTTCCTGTCCATATAGTTTCATTTACAATCTATAGTATGCACACAACAACCTCATGGGGCCATAATTTAAAATGATGAAGTTCCATTCTACATGTAAAACTTTCATCAATGACACCTACTCCAACATCTTTTACTTCAGAGATGCGTTGTACAGTGTCCAAATTTCTGTTTGCTTGTCCAGCATGCCTGCCAAAAACACCACCTTCGAAAGTCTGGCGTGATATACTTGGACAATTCTTTGTCCAACACTTCCTTGATTTGGCCCTCCATTCATTGCAAAAATAGGTATTGCCACTAGACTGTTGAAACCCCTTCCATCCACTATCAATCTTCATTCTTGATGTGATTACAAGAAGAAAATGAGGGGTTTAGCAACTACAATTTGCAATTGGTTTTGTAGTTGCAAGGGGCATTTGCAACTGGGTAATAATTTAGAGATCGCAGTTACAATAGACAAGTTGCACTAGTTGCAAAATAGTTGCAAGTTTGATCTCATTCGATAGTCTATGTGGAAGTTCATCAATGAACTCTTCTGATGTGGTTGCTGATGTAGAATTTGCTTGTGTGCAACTTGTTTGCAATTCATTTACGACTTGTCTATGATTTGTAGATTTGTAGATTTTAAAGATTTAATCTCAATAATTTATAGATATCAAAATTTCAGATCTAGCTTCTTTTTTAGATTATCAAATCCAAATATTGATATTAAATAGGTTTCACCAATTTACAAAACTTTTACAATTTCACAAGTTCTAAAATTTCTTAGACTTTAAATATTTGGTGATTTATATAGATTGTAGAAATCTACAAATTAAAGTAGTCTACAAAATATAGAAATATTCAAATCCTATAATTAGAATTCATTACGTAAGAATGCTATAACTTACAATTCTTATATGTCCAACCTAATAGTACTCTTGACAATTGATATGGGACAATTGTAATTGTTTTCTAGTTGTAGTCTAGTTGTAGTCTAGTTGCTTTTGAGTTGAATTGTAGTTGAATTTAGATTCTATGCAACTGTAGTTTAACTCATTAGACTCTACAAAACAAAAAGTTGTCCACATCAACAATTGTAAAGAATATTGGATGTAGAATACCTCACATCAATTCTTCTAATACATCCCTGTAATCCTAAACTTCACTTTGCAACTACTTTGCGACTATAACAACATATAATTTTGTTTACATCAAATCTGGTGCGAATACAAAGGGCTATAGTCACAAGACAGTTGTATAGGACACATAGTTGCATTGCAATCAGTTGTGGTAGATATGCTTTTCTTCGAGTAAATACCATTCCACTTACAAGGAATACCACTCTATACAGGCTGAATCTAAAGGTGTGAATTTAGCTCATCTATAAAATACATCTAGAATTGCAACAACAAACAACTTTCAAGGTCTTCGAGTTCCAATTATACAATTTTTCATTGTCTTATCACTTTCTATTTCTAATATAATGTCATTATGCTTGTAAGAAAACAAATCCTTTTCTTTTTGTAACGACTAAAAAATGTCTAATTTCCTATGTTTATTCATGAAACCAAAAACAATGAATTGTTCCATACACATGTTTTACAATGTCATTTTTCACTTCTCTTAGTGTTTTGTGCTACTTCACTATTATTGGTTTCAAAACTTTGTGTTCTTCAACTAGTTCACATTGTCAAATGACTTTCATCACCATTTGTGAGAAACCCTAGTTCCATAAGTTTCAATGCTGTGATTCACTGTATTATTATTATTTTCTAAAGCTTGTTGTAACACTCATTTTGAAACACGGGACAAACTTTGCAATTAATCCTTCAACACTTCTATGTCCTATTCCTTGACGACGAACAAATTCATATTTTTGTTTATTTCTTGCTTGCTCTTTTGTAACATTCGAAACACCACCCTAGGGTTTGAGGTTCCTACTTCCTTAGATTTGTGTTTTAGCGGCATTTTAGTTTGTGTTTATCTGTTTCACAATGATCCAACTTTTGTTCGAGCTTCTCTTTCCAGTTGCGGAGTTTGAGGTAATATGTTTCAACTTGGGTGTTTTTACTTTCTTCTTCTCAGTTTGCACTTGTGGCTCACAATGCTCCAGATGGTGTGTTTTGCAAAGAAAGCTTCCGAATTTTGAACCATGTCACTTCTCAATGGCCTGTAGGAGTGGCTGACAAGGAGCTCTTACTAGAAAATATAGACGTTGTTTGCTAGTGAATTCAATGTAAGTTTAGACTTCTCAATAATGAGACTAAATTTTTTTTACTTCATAACTTGATTTCTAGTTCATACATTGTTGTAATAAGTAGGTTTGCATTATACTTTATTTGCAGCTTTCAAATATTTTTGTTTTGTGAGGAAATGGGACTCGCTCAGCAAGCTCAAATCATGCTTTTGAAATTGTGATTTATTACAACTTTAGGTTTAGGATGTTGCACTTCGGTGGGACAAAAGAGCATGTATTTCATTGTTGGTTGTTGAAGTTAAAAGGTCATCAATTCTTTATTTCTTGCAGTAGTTCAAAGTTTTGTCGTGAAATAGAATCTATAGCACCTTACACAAAGAACAACAAATAGATTTCCCCCATAAAAATTAGATCTGCCACTACATAGCTCTTCTAAGATAGCTCACACAAAGAGCATCTTGGCTTCAAACTAGAAAATCTTTCAAACAAAAAATTGAAGGCTTCAAATAAGAAAATTATATTTATAATTACAACACTAGCCAAGGAAATTGACTTATACGGGATTGAATTGGAGATCATTGTTAATAATTGTGTACTGACTAGAAGCCCCTTTTGAAACTTTCACAAATGATCATAAATGTATAAACGTACAAAGGCCCTTATGAACGTAGATCTATAAATATACCATTTGAAAGTTCGAACTAGTTAGTTAGTACAGAACTTTTGTACCTAAAGTGGTACCTTTGGTAGGAGGTCCCTAAACAGACCATGTGAGGGTTGGAACTGAAGTTTGGGGATGTGAAAAATCTTGAAATGTTTTTCAAGTAATTTTCCTTAACAGACAAGTGTAATGGACATCTAACCCAAGTAGTTTCATATTTTTTGGAGCTCTGTGAAATTAGTTATAAGATTTTGAAGTTGAAATGGCATAGAACTCTAAAATGGTTCACCTCCTAAAATGAACATTGTTTGTACATTATCGAAGGCTATGAAAAAACTACATGTATAAATAGTGTACATTCAAGAAGGTGATCTACTATAGAACCTAAACACTTTTAAAACCTCCTACCTTAAATTTCATTGTCAGACATCACGACTATGGAAGCCATTTGTTCTTCAATGCAAGTCAATCCCAAAAAAATATTGTACTTTTGTCATTGACTTGTACCGAAGAAGTTAAAACTGTACAAACAAAGTATTGACATTTGTGGGTTGTCACGTTTTCAGCATTAGGCAAGCTAAGGGATGGTTCTCCAATTGTGCATATTCTGAATCCGGTGTAGCAACAGTGTTGGTACTACATTAATGAGTAGTATTTGCCACTTATAGAATTAAAAGAACCACAAAATAGGGTGTGGAGTGGGTTTCAAGTAGGCCAAGGTTTTACCATTCATTTGTTTCAATTGTATGTATTATACAATTTGCTTCATCAAGTCACTGATAGCTATGTTGTGTTTAGAATGAAGTTAAGGCTTCATAACTAAGGGAGGTCACTCAACAAAAAGTAGAAAACCATCATAGTTGAACTACAAGGTGCATTTAATTTATTGGAGAGAAAACTCATAAATGATTTGCATGTACTTTAGCTTGGAATTAACACTTGAAACATCATTATATGTGAAATAGGATATTTGAAAATCTCTTCATTTTAAGAGAAAGGAGATATAACTTAATGAATAAAATAATAGAAGAGGAAAAAGTAATTCCATGATGAGTATGATCTTTGTTCCATGTACTAGAGGAATGAAAAATTATACATTCCTAACCATTAAACGCTCTGGAAATTGTAGGTAAATGCATTTGCTTTTAAGAACTTCTCTACCAAAATGTACACTAACAAAATAAAGTGGATTAAAGTCAAAAAATGAATGCACTATACAATTAAATTCTCAATTGGATTGCAAATATGTTCTTAAAATTAGAAAATCAATCTATGGTGGACTTAGAAGGTTGAATTGTTTATTTGAACCTAATTATTCCATATTCAAGAATGAGTTCCTTCAAGATAGGTGTCATTTGCGAAAAATTGAAGTTTGGTTAAAATGTAGAACTAAATGTAAAGAAATTCAACAGTTTTTCATACTCTCACCTCTTTGTTGTAGTTATTTATAATTGCATTTTGAATGCATCTTTACAATACTATAAAATTTACTTTCTTAAATGTTTGTTCAGTTGAAGACCATTACTTCAACAACAAAGGTATACCATGTTCTCATTTTCATTATGTGAAGAACATCTTATATTTTATGTCTACGGCAATGTCTTGTAATAGGTACTATGCTTTATTCCAATATGAACAACTAGCAACAAATTGACTGAGAGGGTTTCTTGACCATTGGATAACAATTGTAAATTCATACGAACAAGCGATGTGCATTTAGAAAAAGTAGCACGGAAATACAATTTGAAGGCACAACATTTTTTGGTAGGTACTACAAACATAGAAGATGACTAATTTCATTCTTCAATCACATGATTTATAATTTACCATTTTGTTAAAGTTGTAGTGTATTAAGTTATTGTTTTGGTGCATGTTTATAATCTATTATGAATTACAATTTAATACATTTCCGTAGCAATCATTGTATTCATTACCATCTAGTTTAGGTGATTAGCAATTAGTTGCTTAACAAAATTAGAGCACATTGTTTAAAGTTTGTTAATGTATTTGTTTGGCCATAGTACAATTTTCAAATGTTTTGTAATTTAGTTTTCAGTGAGTCTACTAAAATAGTTTGCAATAGAGGGACAAAAGTGTAAAGAAAAAAATGGTAAGAAACAAAGATATTAAAAAAAATCAAAACACATCTATTAGTTATAACTAGTGAATTTAATAGTGGTACCAATAAACAATGACTCAAAAGGGTATTATGTATTATACAGGTTCATATTGAAAACTATGATATTGGATGGTTATTTATGCAGTTTTATTATTATTAGCATATGATAGGTGTAGAAAGAAAAAAAATTAAAAAAAAAATTAATTTAGAGTATTGTAGTCTATTAGGGGCCCCTTAGTGTTTAAAAATAGAAATAAAAGCTATTTTAAGGTCTAAAATTAGTTCTAAGTGTAAATAGGACTAATAGGTGGATGGATGAAAAAAATTAAAATTAAAATTAAAAAATTAAAAAGGATGAATGAGGTGCGACTTAGGTCGCACCCCTTCACTCGCACCGGTTTGATTTTTTTGAAAACTATAAAAACTGAAAAAACAAAATAAAAATCGGCAAATGTGTAAGTCCCAAATTATATTGAAATTTATATATTCTTGTGATTATTGTGTATTGAAGTATATTTACATTATTATTATTATGTGTAAGAATTTAGGGATTGTTTGTTTGTGTTTGCCATATTCTCATGGAATTACTGTGATTCCTTTGTTTTCCTACCTGTGTTGTCTGTGCGTGGTTTGATTTTCTGTTGAGTAAATTTCTTTTCTGGTGGAGAAGTCTGGAACAACATTTTCCTCATTGCTGGACAATTGAATGGAGACTGAATTGCGGGGCATGAGAAGATAAAAAGTCAAAATTAAATCAAAAAGTTGTACCGATCAGAGAAGGCCGGAAGCAGAAGATCAGTCGGAAGAGAGTGAAGAGCTTGGTCGGGAGATTATAGGATCGGTCAAAATGCGAGAGGCAGAGGAGTGGACATCTGGAGATTTGCAGTGAAGGTGCAGGCAGTGCGAAATTGCGATCAGCGGTGAAGAATAAAGCGAGGGACCTTACGACTTGGTACTGATTTCTCACTGAATTTTTCAATTTTCACGGTAAAATATTGGAGCCGAAACTTACACTGTTCTGGCTGCCTGCTCTGGGTCGAAGATCAAAATTCGAAGCAGATTCATTGGGTTGGAATTCGCAATAGGATCAACAAGAGGTGATCGCTTGCAATCTGTAGAAATTCAGAAGAATTGCGACCAAATTCTCGCGGGAAAGCTGAGACTTCCAATTTTGGAGGTCTTCATGAAAGAAAATTTCAAATCCTAAATTACTCTCCAATTGCTGCAAATCTCTGAGTTCCAATTGCGCAATCATATTGACTGAATGTAAATTCATGAAATTGCAAACATTGGAGCGAAATTGTAACCAAATTGTTGGAAATTTGGAAATCGCATAAGGAAAAGACGACGCTGCGCTTCCTCTAGTTTCTCCTTCGAAATCACGAAATCAAAATTTTTAGGAATCAATTTCGAGTAGGTTGCAATGACCAATCTGATCAATCGCATAAGAAATTTGAAAGAAATTTGATCATTTGACTTGGAATTCAGAAGGCGCGGCAATCGCTGCGGCCTGTGCTGCAACCTCCCCGATCAGGGATTTGACGCACGGTCATAGGGTGCGCCGCGCGGCCATAGAGCCAGATCACGCGGTCATAGGGCCAAAACTTTAAAAATGCGTTTTTTGAGCTGTTTTTTTTGGTTTTAAGTCACTTCGCGGTCACAGGATCATATTTCGTGGCTTTAGAGCTGATTTCCACGGCCATAGGGCCTTTGCACAGGCACGGGCTCCCCTTCCTAGGATTGGGTCTTGACTGCCGGTTACCTACTGGGACTGCCGGGTCTTGCTGCAGGGGTTAATTGAGACTGATTTTTTATTTTTATATTTATATTTATTAATTTATTAATTACTGAATTATTAATTAATTGATTGATTGATTAATTGATTAAGTTAATAATTTATTAATTTAATGATTATTAAATTACTTGTGTTCCATATCTTGTAGAGTTTTGGTGTTTTATTAATTATTTGTATTCTAATTTTAATTTTATATTTTATATGTTTATAAATTATAAAATGTTTATGTAAACTATAAAATATATGTGATTGGTCATAGGTTCTTTATGTTTGGTTCATTTGTGAATTGTACCAATGTTACGGTTGTATGTTGACCCTTGCGGTTTTGGACTCATTTGACATAATTGGAGAAAAGAATTAAAAGAACTATTTGACATCATCATACACTCACAACTGAGAACTATTTGACGTAGAATACAGAAACGCTAGACATACTTGCACGATCTTACTAGCTGTAGATTGACTGGACATATTTGACATAAAAACATAAAAATAAGTATATAATGAATGAACCATATTATCAATACTATCTTGTGTGATTAGGTTCTAGTGCATGCATTGTATAAGATTCATTTGACAAAACCTGAACTATTTGACAAAGAATGATTTGACATCCCTTAGAATACTATATAGGACCGGGACTTTATACATACTTTGGTAACGGACTGGCCAACAAATTTTACATGGGAATAAGAGTGATATGACATAACACTAAACTTGTAAATGTAAATCTATTTGTATGTGACTTTCAGTCATAAAACGCTAGACTGATTTAACCTTTCCCTAGAACGAAGAACCCCTATACTATTGTTTCCTGGGTTTTGTTAGTACAAAATCTAGTTCACAATAGGTTAATGTGCTTTGAAATAGAACCTTTTATGTTGTGGTTTTGCAATAAAATGATAATAAATTAATAGAGTGCTATTTTTCAAACTCAGTTTGAACAATTATGGAAAAAAGAAGACCAAAGTATAGAATTTGTATTTATAAATTTAATAATACAATTTTCAATTGATTTTATTCTTAGAAAATACAAATGTGTACAACATTGCAATGCACTATTGATAAAATGAAGGACAATAGTGTGCTTTTTGTAGTATAAATCAAATTTGAAGGTCCTAAAACTTTTGAAGAAAAATAAATTCCATCACTTCAAAAAATGGTATACCACATTTATGAAAATCATCAAAGTGCATCCTTTCTAATGTACAATTAATGCACTTGACCAAGTGCAATAATTGTGAATTCCATGTTAAGGTGGACTATATTCAATTGTATCAATGAAGTTGCCCTCACTGCCTTGATGAAGGCAGGATTCTTTACCATGTTGAATGATGTGAACCCTCATTTTGTCACTTAGAACTCACTATTTTATTTTTATTTTTTTGCAAAATTAAATATAAAAATATATACAAAAAATACAAAAAAGAATCTAAAACCAAACTAAAATAGATATGTTACATGCTAATATTGTATTTGATCATGCTTAGAGTGTTCTTACCCAAGTAGGTCTAAATCTTGCCTGTAAATAGGTTTAAAACCACAAATTAATACAAATTATAAATATTTAATGGAACTATCCAAAATGGTCTAACTTATTAATCATGCAATAAAAATAGGATAAATTGGTCTAAGAGAGCCCCGGTAAGAATCCTAAGTCAAGTTCCACGAATAGATTTCAAGTTTCCAATCAAATTTCAATTTTAGTAGAAATCCCAATTGTTAACTTATAGATTGAAAAAAATCTTGACGGACCAGTGGAGGGTATCCATGGCCAAATGATAGTATTCTAGGGTTAAAACTGCTCTAGGAACTCATCAAAAAAATCGGTTTATTAAGATTCTTCTCTATGTAAAAGATTTCCTAAAAATGATTATTAAAGGAGGTAGTGGGATTTGATTCTTCTTTGACAATTGTGCAAAGTAAAAATATGTTCTTGCACATCTATGTGGAATTCTATGAGAGGTTCTATAAAAAATTTCGAAATTTCTTGATGCTCAGAAGATGCCTATCCAAATCAACCACTTTAACCTACGATGAAAAATTCCTAAAAATTCCTCAAGTTGCATTAAAATCTCATTAAAAATTAGACTAGCTTCTTTTATATTAATAAATGCTCCAACAAGTTTAAAGACATTCTGATAGCTAGAAGTGTTTGAATCAACAAGATTCTTCCAGTAATTTAAAGATTACAGTGAAGTTGACCGGTGTATCAGGAGCATAAGCAGTCGGAAATGAGGTACAAGTTAGGTCTTTTTTTATTCACTTATACCTACTAAAGAGCCTAGGCTAATTACTTTTCATAGAAAAGTCAAATTTCAAAAGTTGGATTTTTACCCTTTTGGGTTCTAAGTTGGTTTTAGGTTTTGATAAGTTTTAGTGATAGAAAAAGGGGTGCAAGGTTTCCTTAGACTAAATATGACCTTCGAAAGCCAATGGTGCAATCTGTCTGTAACTTGGAGTCTTTCTTCAAAAGTTAGAGTTTAGGTCGAGCTTACAAAGTCAAAATTGGCAAATTGGGATGAAAATCTTAATTGATAAGATTACCATGTAGAAATGAGAGGAGGTGGGTGCCCTTGGAAAGATACGTAAGGACATTCATTTTCCTTTCAAAACACCTCTTGTAACCATATTTTGACACTTGTACTTTGTTAGGTCCATTTAGTTGAATTTTGACCATTTTTTAGCCAAATTACTTTGTTGGCGCTGTCAACCAACCTGTATGCCACCTCAACCAGGCCCACTTATGAATGGAGGATTTAGCATATTGTGTTGTAGGGCAATTGCAACCTTCAAAATATGACACTAGTCGGTCCAATTATTTTCCTTCATTTAGTAGTAAAGCAATAATCACTAGAAGGAGGAGCTATTTACATTCATGGAAATGGATGAAACTTGCAATTTGTAGATGAAATTTCATTTATTCATTCAAAATAGAGTGACAGCGTCCCAAATTTGGTAGCAAATTGGCGATTTCATCCACTGAAAACCAGAATATTTCGCTCTAGATTCCATGGACCAAAAAAAATTCGCTTTTGAGCGAAAAAACATAAAAAAACCCACCCTGCTAGTCGCCTCCCGTTTCCGTGTAGATGCTCCGAAGTCCGACTAGCCACTCCCGGATTTTCTGTGTTTGGGAGACGCCCACAGATTCACGACGTTCGGCACAGACCAATTCCGCAGCGACGCTCCTGTACACCAGACCCAAAGTGGCCCCAAAGTAGCATGTGGGCGGTTGAAGGGTTGAGCTTCTCACTGCTCCAACTTATTCTTGTGTTTCTGGCATTTTGATCTGCTCCTGGCGTTTCTCTTACACCGTGTTCCTGCTGCTGCGTGATGGCTATGGCAATCCACTTTTCTCCCCGCGCTTCTCCGTCTGTCTCTCCTTCTCCCTCTCCTCTCCTCCTTGCGTCCCTTACCGCCAATTCTCCTCACAGATCCCCCGCATGTGCGTCTGTCGCCGCTCTCTCCTCGTCCTTCAGGGTCCGAGTCTGTCCCTCAATTGCGCCGCGAAATCTACCATGAACGCTTCACGCCCTACTCTGTTCTGCTCTGCTTCTCCAGTAAGTCACCACCGCATAGGTTTTCCTCTTCTGCTTCCTGACGTTTCTTTCTTTTTCCTCTCTCTGTTAGAACGGCATCAACGAGGTAGTGTGCTTCGCTGATAATTGAACAATGGCAATGTTTTTCATGGCGATGCCGCGACAGAGTCTTTAGCTTCGGCTTTGTGCGGGTCCATAATGTGGTGCGGTTTTAAAGCACTGGCATTAATACGTGGGACGATAATAGGTATAGATTGTCCTGTTCCGGAAGAGAACCGCGCGATGTAGCATTGAGCTAGAGAGAGAAGCGCTATCATTGGACAGTTGCTGTGAAGAATGGGAGGATCCGTATTATGCTTTCTAATGCTAACTCCAATACGCCCAGAAAAGCCGCTGATGGAGCCACCTATCGCCAATTTCAGGGTTGAAGTTGCAAATCAGTGTGATTCCAAAGAGTGCTGCGATCGAGTGGTTTGTTGCACTCATAACTGCCACTTGTGTTCTCGAAAGACGACACTTTGTTAGAGCTGTTTAGTCGCCTTTGAGAAGTTAATTTCTCTCTGCTAGAGAACTATCGATATGGGGTAAGCTCTTGAAGCTGTTCTGGTGGAGTGAATGAGAATATCCATTGCACATAAGGGTTTCTTTTGAGTCTTTCATTACTCTTGCTTCTGTCTCTTTTCAAATTCTCAGTTAGATGTTATTGCTGAGGGTCTTTCAGTGGTCTGTTTTCAATCCGACAGCACAGATGCCACAATCCCTGATCCCACACCGGTGGTCCTGGAGTTCCAGCCCTCGAGCAACATGCCTGTGATGCCACCAGAATGGAAAGAGAGAGAAGAGAAGAGAAAAGCTGATGAGTCAAACCTAAATACCCAGGGTATCAATATTAGGCATCGAACAGCAACAGGTCCGCCTATCCACAACGTAGGACCCTTATGTGCAGGCAGATAGTGATGGGATTGCCAGCTCAATTGGTGTCGCGGGATTTAGATTGTAGACAACAATTGCAGTGTGGGAGAGAACAGAGAAGCTATTTGATGGAGCTTGGACTAGCTGGTGCACAGGTGAGCGAATTAAGCGGTTGGATGACTTGTGACATGGATTACTGTAGTTATGTTGGCAACAAATGTGTCGAATATGAGGTCTCCTTCACAGCAATGTTTGATAAAGACATCACATTTTTCCAAACGTAACCGGATATGAACATGGTTCACCGAATCCTAAACCCCGGTATTGATGGGGAGAGTGTGCTTTAAATGGTACGAAGTTGCTTATTGATAGAGTGTTGACATTTGTGTGCCCAGGATATCTGTGCAATCACAGTCTTCAGGTCTCCATGGCCAATCTACCCTTCTTTGTCCCTGCCCTTGTTCTCTCACATACGAAGGCGTGGACCAAATAGGTGTTCATCATTTTCATCAGTTTGGAAGAGATCACCTTCGAATTCCAATGCTTCAGGTATGTATCATATGCCCATTTTCACAGAAAGAGTTTGCCTCTCTTGGTGAGAATGTGACTGACATGAATGAAGCATGCGGTGGATTCAGGTGAACCACAGTCGGTTGAAGAACTTTGGAAAGAGTACTTTGCGGATCCTACGCAGTGGTGGGATAATAGAGCTGATAAGGTATGACTATTTGATAAATGAAAGTGGATACAATGCTCGGGTCAACAAGTGACGGGGATATTTCTTGCTTGTACAAGGCCATGGGCACTTGTGGGCACTTAGTAAAGCAACAAGTGTGAAATTGCGTTGTTGTCAAAGAGTGCAGTGAACACCGCACAGATCATTGTAGTGTCAACAACGAATATTCCTTGCATGTTGATTGTTGGATGCAAAATGAGCATGAGACAGCTCGTTAGGATCTGATCATGGGTTGTGGTGCCTACAGAGGAATCCTAGATCACCTGACTTTAGACATAAGGTGGCAAGGAAAGCACTTTGGATATATGGCTGGTCAACTCCACCATGGGTAAAGGCAATGCTCAACTTGGCAACTGAAGGTGAATTGCAACCTCCTTTTGATTATCGCACCAAAGATTCTCAAGACACAACACAAGAAGACAGGTAACTTTAGGAATTCAGTTTGCTCCCTTGTCTAGTGATGAGAGTAGGTGCGTGAAAAAATATGTGATTTTGAGTAAGTTTGAGGGGTTTTGTCTGTGAAATATGATCTCTGTTCTTTCTTTCAGGTGATTGGGTGCACTTAAAGTGGGATGATTTGCAAAGAAATGCTCTGTATGTGAGGTATTAAGAATTCAAATGGGTGGATGCGCTTTTGTGCATATTGAAATATGTGAGTACAGGGCATTGGTGGTCTTTCACCCTTTCCCTTTGTGTATCATTGTTCATCTTTCTAAGAGTTATCTAATGAAGACTGCATTGGTGAATCAGGCTATCCAAGGGCCACAATGGAAAAGGAAGCATTGTGTCTACTACTGCAAGACAGTCGAGGCATATTGTACAGGGTGGTGGCGGTGGTATGCCCTTGGAAGGTGCAAGAACCACGATTGAAGCAATTGGTAATTTGAAGAATCGACTAGAACAAGGCATGGCCATCAACTCGTACATGTATGTTGAAGTTTTGAGATGGTGCTTGAAAGAGAAAAAACTTAAAGTTAATGTAGCGAAGCAGGTTCACGACTACATCAACCAGAGTGGAATGGAGGAGAATAGATTTGTGGCAAACAACCTAGTGAGCGTGTATATCAAGTGTGGAGAATTGGAGGCTGCGCGTGGAGTGTTTGATAAACTTGTGAAGAAGAACGTGTTCAGTTGGACCATCATGATTGGAGGTTATGCAAAGCACAATCATGCTGAAAAAGCACTGAAACTTTTCAATCAAATGTGCCAAAAAGGGGTCCAGCCAGATGCATTTACTTTCTCGAGCGTCCTGAAGGCTTGTGCCAATCCATCAGCTTTGCAGTGGGGCAAAGAAGTTCATGAGTATGTAAGACATGCTGGGCTTGAATCAGATGTGCGTATTGGCAATTCGCTTGTTCACATGTATGCAAATTGTGGCAGTATCGATGATGCCCGAGTAGTTTTTGGGCGAATGGAGGAACACGACGTGATCTCATGGAACACAATGATCAGTGGACTTGCAGAGCATGGATTCGGGCAGGAGGCATATGATCTGTTTCTTCAAATGCAAAGAGAGGGCTGGGAACCGAACGCAACTACCTATTTGAGCATTCTAAATCCGCGTGCAAGCGCAGGGGCTTTGGAGTGGGTGAAGGAGGTTCACAGGCACGTCCTCAAAGCGGGACTTAAATCAGATTTGCGTGTGGACAGTGCACTGGTTCACATGTATGGTAAATGTGGCAGTTTGGATGATGCACGAGTTGTTTTTAACAGGATGGAGGATCGTGATGTAGTCACATGGAACGTGATGATTGGTGTACTTGCAGAACATGGCTGTGGGCACGAAGCATATGAAAGGTTCCTGCAAATGCAACAGGAAGGCTTTAAGCCGGATGCATTCACTTATGTGAACATTCTAAATCCATGTGCAGGTGCAGGGGGTTTGGAGTGGGTGAAGGAGGTTCATCGGCATGTCCTCAAAGCGGGACTTGAGTCGGATTTGCGTGTGGGCAATGGGCTTGTCCACATGTATGGAAAGAGTGGCAGTGTTGATGATGCCCGGCTAGTTTTTGAGAGGATGAAGGATCGTGATGTCATCACATGGAACGTGATGATTGGTGTACTTGCAGAACATGGCCGTGGGCACGAAGCATATGAAAGGTTTCTGCAAATGCAACTGGGAGACTTTAAGCCGGATGCTTTCACGTATGTGAACATTCTAAATCCATGTGCAGGCGCAGGGGGGGTGGAGTGGGTGAAGGAGATTCATCGGCATGTCCTCGATGCCGGACTTGAGTCAGACTTGCGTGTTGGCACTGCGCTTGTTCACATGTATGCAAATTGTGGCAGTTTGGATGATGCACGACTAGTTTTTGACAGGATGGAGGATCGTGATTTATTCATTTGGAATGTGATGATCGATGGACTTGCAGAACATGGATGTGGGCACGAAGCCCTGGAAATCTTTGAAAATATGATTGCAGACGGTATCCAGCCCAATGAGATCTCATTCGTAGCAGTGTTGTCGGCCTGTAGTCATGCAGGCCTTGTACTCGAGGGCCGTAAACTTTTTTTGGCTATGACACAAGAATATGGCATCGAACCTACTGTGGAGCTTTGTACCTGCATGGTGGATGTTCTTGGTCGAGCAGGACATTTGGAGGAAGCAAAGCTCTTGATTGGCAACATGCCAGCGGAACCAAATGGAGCAACTTGGGGAGCCTTGCTTGGTGCTTGTAGAACATACGGTAATGTGGAGTTGGGCAAACTTGCCGCTAATGAGCGTCTCAAGTTGGACCCGAAGGATGCTTCTGCATACGTGCTTCTCTCGAATATCTATGCTGCAGCTGGCAAGTGGGAGGAGGTATTGTGGGTGCGCACTATGATGCAGGAGAGAGGTATACGCAAGGAGCCAGGGCGTAGCTGGATTGAAGTTGATAACAAGGTCCATGACTTCGTCGTAGGGGATACTTCTCACTCAGAAGCGAAGGAGATCTATGCTGAGCTGAGGAGATTGAGTGAGACAATCAAGGCTGAAGGCTACATTCCTGATACCCGGCTAGTGTTGCGGAACATTGAGGAGGAGGAGAAAGAACTTGCACTTTGCTCCCATAGCGAGAAGTTGGCTATTGCTTACGGACTCATGCGGACACCCCCTGGACAGCCAATTCGGGTGTTCAAAAACCTTCGAGTGTGTTCAGACTGCCATACAGCAACCAAGTTTATCTCAAAGGTGACTGAACGAGATATTGTTGTGAGGGATGCTAATCGCTTTCACCACTTCCAAGATGGCATGTGTTCTTGTGGTGATTACTGGTGACCAAGTTGGGAATCTCAACCAATTGTAGTCTATCTTGTTGTCTGAAGCTCTTGATGATGATTATTACATGTAGTTGGAATTTGAAATTTTTTATTGTAATTTGTCATCCTTTGTGATTATAGTTATTGTGTTGATCATTGATAAAAAAAACTATTTTGTTGGTTGGAAATGACTCCAGGAACATATTCATAGATGTTCTTATGGCCTACATTTTCTTCACCTTTGGTTTTTGGGAAGAAAATGAAACCTAAGGATGGAAAATTGACTGTAGGACCACCACACACTACACATCCTTCTGTTGGCAACAAATTCTAAGGATTTTTTATTAAGACTTCACAAGGAAGTATGTCAAATAATTATTTTGAAGTCCTTTAAAAATGCCATGTGATTAATTAATATTTCCCAATAGCAAATTTACTCTTGTTGTAGTTGTTGTGGTTGTAGTTGTTGTGCTTATAATTTGGTAACTTGATTTTTGGTCCCTGCTTTGGTGTGAATTTTGGAAGTTAATATTGTGGAAAAGAATTTACTACAAGGATGAAATTAAATAACTTGAGAAATGGGGCAAAGATGAAGAAATGGGGCCAAGTATGATTAAATGAATTGATTATTGAAAATTCCATATTAGGAGATGATTGTAATTGAAAATTAAATGAACAACCAAAAGCTGGATGTTGGTTTTGTAATCTTTGAGCATTAACCCCTCAAGGCCTAGGGCCTTTGTGGGTTTAAAAATTTCATTGCTTTTGAAATTTTATAAGTCTAAATGTTATCAAAGTATGGAATTTCAATTGTACAATTTTGTAATGTGTGTATTGTAGATGATATCAATCAAACTAGTACGCCTTGTGTCTTTGCCACAATCAAAAGAAAAATTAATTTTCTAATTCTCCTACACATAAAAACTTTGAAATTTCATAATTTTCATATTGTAAGTCATTCTCACAAAACAAAGCCTATGTACCCCTTCTTGTAGAAAGCTTTTCGATGGTACCAAGTACGTGACTCAGGACACACAATCCAAGAGATCTCAACTTAACCAACACTATAAAAAAAACGGGTCCTCTACAACCAACTGAATAATGACTTCTTGTCCTAAATGACTACTTAGCGATTGGGGTTCCATAATTGCACTAGCAATGTAACGTGCTCAGAGAAGTAGTCGCTTTGTAGTCATTGAAATGACTAAAGGATGAAGAGTGAACGACCTACTAAACAGACTGTAATCATCTGTGCCTTCTCATCGAGCAAGCATTGGAAGCAGTGATGTGGACCACAGAAACTATGACTGCAATGCACGTAGTCATAGTTTAGTGGTGCTCCCAGACTATGTTGAATATATAGGACAAACGAAATGACTGAGGTATTACTAGTGAAGGACTTGTCCATGACAGTGTCAATGACACTTTGCCAAAGACTACATACATTCACACACAGTCACCAACGACATCACTTGGTCTTCATTCTATGCAAGGCGGCATTTGCACTTGAAATTCACATTTTTCCATATGTAGATACATAGAATAAAACACGTATACAGCAGGGCGGTTTGTTACAACTTCCTAAGTTCATTTGAATTGCAACATTGACAACTTCAAGTTCTTCACATAGATTTTCCTATGCAAATTTCTCCTAGTACTTTGCATGAGCTAATAGATTGTCCTCTAGAGATAGATCTATGGCTCCAATTAGGGACGGTACTTCTGGTGGTGGAAGAACAACTTCTGGAGTTGTTAGACCAAATGACTCAACCATGGTGGTTATGAAAACGTTTGACGTGTCTACTACCTCCCTCTTTGCCCAAGCTTCTTTGTGTAATACTACTTTCCATCCAGGTTTTTTGGGTACATCTGAGAAGAAGACTTGCATGGCTTGATTTGGAAAAATAAAAGGCTCCGACATGCGTGGTAACTTGTGACGGAAGTTCACAATCAGAAAACCGGCAACATCTCTAATGTATGTTGCATTACCTCTATTGTCATGTGTCTTCATCCACTCACATCGAAAAAGAATAATTGGCATGTGCAATGGTCCATAATCAATCTTCAGTATGTCTTTCAATACTCCGACATAGTTCACAAACACGGCTCGTGCATCTACAGTTGGAACTTGGAAAACTGAAGCTATACCACTGTTGTACGTTTGGAAATGATCCATGTCTCCATCGTCTACTCAGAAGTGGTTCCCATATGTCGTCATCCTCGTATACCGTGCTGCTTTCTGCGAAGGTTTCGTACTCAGAAGCAGACGGTCCATCTCCTCCGGATTTGTGACATTCAATGCTGCATTATGGATTGTATTCTGCACCCAGTCTTCAAGTGGTTGAATTCTTGGATCTCGCTTGTATTCAGACTTCCACTTCCTGCATGTATCAATCAGTGTCAACTCTTGTACTAGCAAATCCTCAAATGGCACTCAATTAGGAAAGGCAGCACTGGAACCAGAACAACACCCTTTTTTCGTGGTGCCCAACCGACAAGTACTTACATACCACTGAAATGAGTCATTCTAAAGTCGCCTTTCAGTTCTTCAAAATGATTGGTCTTCCACAATGACTACAGGACATCTCTTACAAGACAGCTGCTTCGTCGTTGAGCACTAGCAATCTCATTCTACATCCCTCTACAGCACATGCAAGCCTCATCAGGAAACTCTTGAAATTGAGGACACAGACGAGGTTCACTTCTGACCTACGAATAAAATTCTTCCATACAAGATACGTTTGACAACACATAACGATGGACTTCATCGTGCAGTCATGGGGTCATGACATATGCTCTCCCGCTGCTTTCTACACTAGTAGAAAAAGGGGTCAAATGTAACCGGTCAATTTATGACTAGTTACTAAGAGGGGACAGATCAATGACAGAGAGTCATAATACTGGCGCCAAATCCTAAGTGGGAGGTCGGAAGTCATTTACCAGTCGTTGAAATTAGTAGTGGATGACGTCCGGATGAGGCCAGCAATGAGAACGGGTTTCATCTAGGACTCTGTCTGCGATCTGTGCCCTTCTGCTGATGTGGATTGAGGCGAGTCATACTTCAGTAGTGAAGTCATATACCAAGCGACGTATGTGACTACAGTGAAACTAAAGAATGACACTGGAAAGACAACGTGGAAATTGAAGTAAATAATTTCCACGGTGGCACATCTAAGTAGGACATGGAGCGATGTAGTGGTGTTTTAGTCATTTTATGGTTTGATAGATGACTAATGAAGAACTGTAGAATGACTTAATGGGCACTCAGTGGAAAATTAAAAAATAATTTCCACGCTGGCATGTTTGACTAGGACGTGGAGCACTGCAGTGGTGTTCTAGTCATTTAATGGTTCCTTACATGACTAAGGAAGAACTATAGATTGACTTAATGGATACTTGGTGGAAATTAAATAATTAATTTCCACGTTGGCACGTCTGACTAGGACTAGTGAAAGTATAATGGTAGTTCAGTCATTCTCTCGGTAACTTCTTGCTTATTAACCCCTAAAGGTTTTTGACTATGTTTTCACCAAAACCGTTCCAGAACTGCCATTTCTAATACTAGTGCCAAATTTTAGAAAAAAAACATTTTTGGACACTTGTAGCCGTAGGATCTTGTAGTAAACTTGTTTAAGAAGATGTGGAAAAAATTTCAGAATTTTCCGCCAAGTGGATTGCAAGATAATAGCGTCTGAATTGACAAAAATCCTTTTTTTGTCCCTGCGAAAAAACGGGCAGCTGCCCTTCACAAGGTCACATTTGTATGAAAAAATGTCCAAAATGATGGTTACTCTCTGGATTTATTCTTCAAGGCAAGTTGGATACATGCTTGAAAAATTTCAGATCATTTGGAATTGTACAACATATAGGAAAAAAATAGTAAGTAGGAAGAGGTAGAGAATGATTCAAAACACTAAATTGTCAAGAATTTATTTATGAAATTGAAAAATGCCAATCCCAACGATTGTAATGTTGTAATAAACAATCTACACCCAATTTGTTTATTTTTTTTCAAAAATATTGAAAATCGAGTTAAATAAAGGACTTCAAAGTTTATTTTAGAGTAGAGATTCCATAACTACCCTCAAACTAAGAATCCTCATAACTTTTGACTCATTGATCGGAATGGAATGATTCAAAGCCTCCCACGTACATATAAATCTAAAGAACCAATTTAAAATTTTAGTTTTTTTTAAAAGTGATTTTTAAAGAAGTTTTTTTTGCTGCCCCGGCTGCCCGCCGAACAATGAAAATGACATATCATGTAATAACTTTTTAACCATGTAGTCAAAAGTTACGAAAATTGTTGGACCTTAAAGCTACTCCTTGGGCACATCTTCTGTGAAAATTTCAAAGAAAAAAAAGAAAAATTCCGGTCATAGTGAGCTGCCCAAAATCGCTATGTTGTCAAAAAACGGTGTTTGGTCCTTTAGGGGTTAATTTAGTCATACATGAGTGGTAATTGTTAAGTGAAGAGATAATTGAAGTCATTGCCGCATGCTTTGTAGGTAATTGCTTATCATGTTAAGGAATAGAACGGGTTGGTAGAAGCTAGAAGAGAATAGACTCCAGTACATATATAACACTTCCATATATTGGCAGGTGTATGTGAAGTTAGATTAGTGCATCTGTGACATAAAAAAAATATCAAAACACATGTTTTGAAGACAATGGAGTTTCATTGCATATGTATCTTGCTAATACTATGCACATGCCAACAAATGATCCTCCGCAAATAATTTTATGGCTCCAACAAGTGATGCGGTATTGGGCATTGTGGAAATACTCTCTAGAGCTGTCATACCGTTGCATTTTTTGCGACGTAGATTACAGCGGTTGCTATTGGAGTACATTTGAATTATATATGCACCACAAATATCAAATAGTCATTAGTCATTTAACTGATACATAGATTGCCTTTGCATATACGTGAAAAACAGCAATGAAGGCGGCTTCAAGGAATTGTTGTTGGCAATGTCCTCAGAAGTCAGACAAATCCAGCCATTTTTTCAATCTGTATATAACTGCAGCACTGGCAGACAACAAATGGGGGCTGTCAGGGTTTACCTAGTGTTTATGAGATTTAAAATATGGCAGTGTCTTCTGGTCTATCCAGCAGCTTAGAAAGTAGTGAGTTGTCTTTTCCACATTCATGTATAGATCTTCATGTGTGAAGCAACAATGTTGCACAAATTTAACTACATAGAATTAAAAACCTCACACTAGTGCAATTAAGGTCAGCCTTCATAAAGCCAACCACCAACTGTACCTAGCTAGGTGGGCCATTAATGGCATGATTTGATTCCAATGATAGCCACCTTAGTCACTTCCTCAGAATTCATCAAGCAAAATCAGATTGTAGGATCATAAGCATGATTACTTAAGTGGAGAATCAAACTCTTGCATGATGACCATCATTGCTTGAGTGCTGAATCAAAGTGTAGCATCATGATATAGAATAGTGTAGTTTGAAATCAAAATTCACAATGATGCATTAGCAATCAAATTTGAGTGATAAATCAAGCAAGCTCACCTCTGCTTTATCAAAGTTCCTGCATGCTGTCCTCAATCAGGTCCTGTCTGTGCTCCACTGCTCATTTGATCACCTTCCTCATGTGCTCTTCTCTCTCAAACATTTGTGACTCTACAGCTGAAGTTCTACTCTAGGTCCAGTGCCTACATCTGTGAGTGCAACACTATAGAACTTAGTGGAGAGAATGAGAAGTCAAAGTATGAGCTTGCTCGTGATGCACGCGTGAAGTTGTTGCAAATTCACATGGAGCCATTGAAGAGGGCTGCTGCTGATTTGTAAGTCGCCCCCCCCCCCCCCCATTTTGATCTCCGTGTCCGTTTGCTAAGCGTGCAAGGCAGTGAAGACAACAGTGCGTGCCTTAGGGTTCCACTGGCAGCTTTAAATTACACTCAATTTGTTAACAGTTTTGGCGGTAGTCATTTTTTGGTCATTGTTCGGCATCTGGGAAGTCATTTTGCTGCATGAGTTCACCGCAGTAGTAGTCTAGTAGAATTTCAATAATGAAGAACTTTGTACTGCCGCCTTGCATTTATTGCACCTGTATACGTGTCCTCATCTCCTACCACCTGAACCACGCGTGGACAGCCAGGATTTTGTCTCTCCCCTTGTGGAGGCAGACAACGCCGCCATCTATGGGGAACTCCTGTGGCAACTTGTTTTCTTCCGCTGTTGTCAATTTTGCTTGTGGGTGGTTTCAATTTCTTGCTGTGGATTGTGCTAGCTCTGAATTGCGCTAGTTTTGGATTCCAATGTTCTGGTTTCGCCTGTCTGGATTGCGCTACTTCTGGATTCTGTTGTTGTACATTGCGCTTGCAGGTGGATTGTGCTTGTGCGTGCTTTTCATCTGATTCTTTGTTTGTGGCTATTCTCTAGCAATGAGAAAGTGAGCAAGGGCTGATGATTTAGGTAGGAGTGCCTCTAATTGTAGTAGTAGGTGGCTGAATGCTACCAAACCCCTTTTATTGTTCATTTTTTTTTGTCACTCCTTCCTTGTAGAAATGGCAGCTTCGAATTTTTGATTCCTTGCTTGTAATTGAGCATTACTGCTGCGCCGCTGGTTGTTTGTCTACGATTTGATTGCCCCTCCTCTTTGCAAAGGCTTACAGTTCAGGTGTCATGAAAGTTCCGATTGGCTGAATGCTGCCAACCGACAGCTTTAAATTTTTTCCCGTAGGTGCAAACCCTCCTCATTGAAAAGAAGTTTGGGATTTCTAATTCCTTGTTTGCCTAAACTGATATACAGATTCTTGGGTGCTTGTCTATGGACAATTGGATTCAACGTAGTATTTGCAAGGGCTTAGGGTTTAGGTAGGACTCTTTGTATACACATATCAATGAGGTTTAGAGTCCTTCAGTGGTCATTCAGTTCTGGGAATTAATTTGTGAATGCGGTATTGGCCATAAGTTGCTTGTAATCAGGATTAGAGTTTGAAGCCTGGTTATTGTTATCCACTGTGAGGGACTGGGCTGATTTTATAATTTAGTGCATGGAATAAGTGAATCAGTTTTGAATTCCTCATTTTTGTTGCCTTGACTTTGTCTTTCACTCAACAATTTTTCCACCTTTATGTCGAATTTCCTTCTTTTGTGCTGGTTCTTTCTGTTGTCATTTTATCCCAAATGAATTCCCAGAACTATGTGGGAATTCCCAGAACTATGGACTTCTACGTGGAATAAGTCCAGCAGCTTTCATTCTTTACAGTTGTCCAATAGTCGGTGCTCATTGAAATCAGATTACTGTACACAAATTCCTTGTTTGTAATTTAGTCTGACAAGTTATGTGGGTGTCTGTCTACAATTTAATAGAGCTACCTAAGAATCTGCAAAGTTTTAGGGTTTACACACGAATGCTTGTAATTGGGAATCGGAATTACAGGTGGCTGATTACTGCCGCACTCCTTTCAGTCTTCATTTTTGTCATTAGCCCTCATTGAAATCACTTTTGTAATTTCAGATTCCTGCTTCTAATCGACTCTTATAGGTTGCTTGGTTTTTTTGTACAATTGGGTTGCCCCTCCTCTCTGCGAGGGCTTAGGGTTTATGTACGAATGCTTGTAATCAGGATTAGAGGTGACTGAAGGAACTGTCGTTCTTCAAATTTCAGTTTGCACTTACAGGTGGAATAATTTTGATGAAATCTTCACCATTCAAGTATAATGTACCCTGTTGCTAAAATATTCACTGCCCGGAATTGTAGTACTACTGTTTATCCTAAATCCTAGAGCCTCAGAGAGTGATTAGAACAACCTTAGGTACATAGATCTCTATTCATTCAGGGTTCAATCTTTTCAGTTGTCCAATAGCCATTCTGTAGTCATAGGTACTCTCTATAGTCCTGCAGTAGTCATGTTGTAGTCATTTCTACCCTATGAAGTCGCGCCATTGTCATTCTGTAGTATTTACTTGCATTTGGAAGAAGCTTTCAATTTGTCAAGTGTCATTCACCGTAGAGGTAAGCTTTTTCCTTTGCCATGTTTGTCAGTATTTGCGGAAGTGTTCGCTTTTCTGATATTTTTGGACTTGTAAGCTTAGAAGGTACTGATCATATCTTTTGGAGGAGGGGGGTTCCATTCTTTTTTTCCCTATTTATTTTTTTGACTTGTAGGTGGAATGAGTTCGTATGTATTGACATTTCCTGGTTTGGGTGGACGGTGCAGATTCATCTTTGGACAAGGAAGTGGAACCTGTTTCTTCATTGACTACACAAAAACGGAAGAAGAAAGCATCTCCTTCGGCAATGGTGATTGCGAGAGCTGCTTATAGAGGACACAACAAGTCATACATGCATTCGAGGGGGTGCTGTGGATACGGGCCGTGGATGCAGTCCTTGTGGATGCATCCCCCTAGCCTCCAATGCATGGCATGGCGGTGGGGGGCCATCTTCAAGACTGTTTCATTGCATCACCATACCGGATGCATGCTACAAAGTGGAGGTGAAGGACGCCATTTGGCCACAAGTTTCGTTGATGAATCCAAATCTGGATGCAGATCAAATGAAGATCAAGGATGCTGTTCAGTCTCCTGCACAGTGGGATGCGAAATTCATCAAATCGGCTAGCTCCTCCTGACATTGCATGTATGGATGGATGATAGGTTCTGCTTCTGTTGTGTTCCTTCATATAGAGAAGATTTTATTACAAGATAGCGTGCTCAGGTTGTAGTTCTGCAAAATGCATCGTGGTGTGGAAAAAGAGACTTCAGGTGCTTGATTCAATGTGAGAAATAGGTTGGCCTAGGTCAGAGGCACTTTGGTAAGTCACATTTCCTTGTATAGTAAATGACAAATCAACACGCAATCATTCATGCTTTCATTTCTATAAGCATCCGTAAATCGCCTTGATATTGATAGTCATGTTTGTGTTGTGTGACTGACGCGTGACACTGGAATGACTACTTCTGTCATGTATGGCTCTGACTTTGAGTCACGTGGTGGACTTCCTAACCTTCTCCACAACTTCAGTCACATTTTTGTAGTCATTTGTAGTTCCAAAAGTGAACCGAATGACTGACGAACAACCGAACCCTAAACAAAAACAGTGGCTGCATGTTACACAGATTCACTGCACCACAACTGGTATATGACTGTCGGAGTCATTCATAAGTCATATAGTATGTCGCAATAGCAACCCCGAGCCCCGGCATTCGTTTCATCACTGAGTCATTAAGCAAACAAATGACTACCCCATGACAAAAAAATGATTGACAATGACTACCAAATGACTGACACTGATGCAAGGACCAGGGGGAGAGCCACTTGTTCTTCTTCCATGTCGACGTCCACATCACCCTGAACCAATCAAAGGTCACCTCCAACTCATTGAACACGTCACTCTTCCTTTCCACGTCAGCCATGCTGCGTCAACAATGCCGTCCACATCATCAGACTCGTCAGCAACAGGGGTAACGAGCTTCCACATCAGCCAACGGATGAGAAAAAACCTGTCAAAATAAATGACTCAAAAAAATGAATGACTCTTCCCCTATGACTGCAAGTGTAATTTGGTCTCTAGTAATTCTTCAGTCAGATGTGTCACATATGACTGGGTTTTCAGTCATATGTGCCAGTCATTGATACCCCCTTTTTCTACTAGTGCTATAACCTCCTCTACGTCACCATACTCCTCCTCTGCATCCCACACGCACCGATGTGTAACCTCAAATGTTTGTAGGTACTCCGTTATGAATCCGATGCATTCATCCTTGAGGTATCCCTCCACCATACACGCTTCAGGCCTAGCAAAATTCCTCACGTAATTCTTCAATGTCTTCATGTATCGTTCAACCGGGTACATCCATCGTGTACTAACTGGTCCACACAAGTCTAACTCTTGTACTAGATGATACGGGTGATGTGTCATAATGTCGAAGAAGGAGAGGGGGAATTCTATCTCTAGCAATGCTATGCTCTCCGCCACGTCTACTTGAAGGGATTCGAAATCCGCGGGATTGTATACTTTGGTGCATATTCGGTGGAAAACCTTGCTCATTCTCATGACTGCCATCCTTGGTCCTGGCTTCATCAAATCTCTAAGTGTTAGTGGTAGTATTTGTTGCATTAGGACATGATAATCGTGTGACTTAAGCCCACCAAAGTTCTTCTTCTGTATGTGCTTGCCCAAGTCCGATGAAAAGCGGCTTGGAAGCTTCAATGATTCAATGCGGCTTGCGAAGATTTCAAATTTTGCATCAGTTAGTACGTATGACGCTGCTGGTTTTACCATTTTTGCAAGATTTATCAGATTCGGGGTTAGCCACAAGTGCTTCCATATATTTCACCTTTGCAAGTTCCGCCTCACTTTCACCGTATCTTTCTTCCTAGTGATGGTCTTCAAATTTTTTTTGACAAGTTCATTTTGTAGTGCATAGAATCTAGGGTGTAGCGGATCAATAAATCCTGTACAAAGCGCGACAAAAGGACATCAGTGTTATTATGAGCAGACATGAATCATAAACTACTTAACCTCTGTAGCGAATGCCTCAAAACTGGACAATGACTACATCATTCACAGCTACCAGTTCTGTTGTAGTCGTCCTTACTACTTATACTCTTATATCCCGACTACAAAATAACTACTTCCTAGTTTCATCTCCATTGTTCAGTCATTCTTCAGTTACATTGAAGTCACTGTGTCCACCTAGGTCAGACATTGCCAAACATCCTTTGAAATTCATTCCAACATTTGAAAGCACACTCTTCCATTACGTTGTACCCTACACATTCATTGACAAGCCAAACTGACCTGAAAATTCTACAACAAGGAAAATAATTAATTCAAATCAAAGGGTCAATTGAGACACATGATAATTTCACCTCCCAATATGGCAATGTGTGCAGGATGCTTGTGCGCTTAACGCCGTGCACTTTGGATGGGTCCTCCACTGCACCTTCTCGATTCTGAGCTCTTTTTCATGCCTTGTACCTAGCTGCATGTCGAAGCTGCTCTTCGACAATGACTGCTCTTGGTTTTGCACGATTCTCCATGAAGCCATTGAAATGATCCTTCATTTCCTGACTTTCTGTAATCTATACTTGTGATTTGCAGGCAACCAACGCCTAGTTCCACTGAATATTTGTTTTCCCAGCTCCACTGAATGCTCTGCACCTAGGTCTAACCCACACCACGGACAAGCAGCAAATCCTTGATGAAAAAATCCTCCGACCATGCCATACCCCGGAAAATCATGAATAGTCCAAATCAATATTGCCCGTAGTACAAAAGATCTTGCATCCTTTGTAATTTCATACGCTGGAACTCCGGTCCACAACTGCAAGAACTCCTCCACGACAGGCTCCAAGTACACATCAAAGACTTTGCACGTCATAGATTGTCTCCCCCGGAATTAACAATGCCAACAAGATAAAAAAATTCTTCGTGCTCAACCATGGTGGCAAATTGTAATTCAGCAATAGTACGGGCCACATGGACCACAAAGACCGGTTCTGTTTGAAAGAGTTCACTCCATCTATGGCCGAAGCAAAGTGAGCATTCCTGGGGTCATTGCCAAAACTTGGGTTGACATTGTCACGAAAATGCCGCCAAGTCTTGGAATCACATGGATGACGGACCAATGCATCCCTACCTTGTTGATCGCTCTTATTCTCGGAATGTCACAACATGAGTTTCAAAATACTAGGGCTCCTGAACATTCTTTGCAATTGTGGTATTATTAGAAAATGCCCCAACACTTTGACCGGGAACTTCTTATGCAACTCATCTCTGTACCTAGGCCCATTGCATTCGGGGCACCGTACAGCATCCGCATGCTGACGTCGAAATAGTACGCACCCTCTTTCACACGTATGTATGGTGTTGTATGCGAGGCCCAACTTCTGTGTCAATGACTTTGCAGCATGGTAATTTTTGGCAAACAATTCCTCTCAGGTAGAAGGTGACCGCGCAAAATGGTGGAGAGCTCGCCAGCAAAGTTATTACTCACTCCATGTACAGTGCACAAATTCATCAATAAGATTATCGCAGCTAATTTTGTGCACCTTGCCCCGTTATAGAGTGACTGAATCGCCTCCTCAAGTTTACGGGGGTCAAAACTTGTATCTTCTGGGCTTTGTTCACTGCTTTGGACAGGACTTGGCTCATCGTCTCCAACTTCATCACTAACACCATCATCACCTACGGCATCAGCGTTGCATTCTTCATGCATTGTATCGGCGGCCATGAAGGCGTCTGCCACTTCTTGCTGAACTCTCTCCTCCGCAGTCTCCGTATCCTCCTCTTGCGTGAAGGCGTTCTACACCATTCCCTGTGTATTGACATTGGCATCTACTTGTACAGTGCGGAGGTCATTGGCACCCCAATATGCGTGCTCTCACTCTTCGTCAGAAGAATCTCGATTTCCAGGACCCCTCCACACTCGGAACTCTGGATGTCAACCGTTTTGGATTAAATGCTCCCTCACCGTCCTTATGAGAAATCTCCTATGACCTTGGCATGCTGTGCAAAATGATGAAATTGGACAATTTTCATTTTTCTAAACCTAAACATTGAAAGTATTTCTTAAAACTTGAATTGCTTAAAACATAGTACATCATGACAATAATGTATTGGATAATTCAACCTTGATACCCTAGATTAAAACATTTCAACTTTGAAGCAAGAAAATAAATTATTTTTTACCTTCAAAGCAAGGCAACAACTTCAAGCCTTTTTGGAGTAAAGATTATTCTTTGATTCAAATTAAAGACTATACCGTTGAATTTTGCATCTTGTAATATACACAAATGTAAAATTTTAAATGCAAAAAAATGTCATAGCTATCTATTTATAGACTATTTTAATAAATTTGGATTTTATAATGATCCTTATGATTAGGAGCTTTTTCAATGCATAAAAAGAAAACAATTCAAACACATCATCTTAGGCCAATTCAAGGAACAATTCAACCTCAATTAAACTAAACCTGCAACAAAATAATATTCAAAGTCATCACATGTTTACATTCTTCCATACAAACTAAAGCAGGTACTCCCAAATTGCATTGTGTCTAAAAGTATTTCTTCAATATATCATCACCATGTATACATTTTGTAAATTAGTAAACCCTAAATCTGGTTTCAAAGATACGATTTTAGAACATCTACCAACAAATCCTTTTGACACTTCATAACTTTTGTAGACAATATCCAAATGTCCCATTCTTTGTTGCATTGGAACCTCCTTTCATTTTTCAACAAGAAAATATAAAAATTTGACCAATGTAATAGTAGTATTACATATAACTGTGTATAGTAGAAAAATTGGCACGCTTGGGTGTCCCGGTGGTTGTGCTTATAGTTGTGCAACGAGCCGAATGTAGAGGTTCAACCAAGGATGAATGAAAAGAAAAAAAAACCTATTTTGTCCTTGATTAATCTATTTTCTACACCTCTTTGAACTAATTTGGATCCTCTAGTTGCAAATATGAACTCAAAATATGTAAATTTTATCATGCATGGCAAATAAAAAGTTCTTGCGTTGTTCCCAAGGGTAAAATGCAGGGAAAAATGGTCCCCTCATTCAGCTCACTGCACAACTATAAGTGCGACCATCCCTACCAAGTTACGTTGGTGCGTACTTGATCTCAAGCTTTTGAATGCGCTAATGATAATCGGTGACATGTGCCGAGTACTTCAACAGGAAGATGCCAAAGTCAAACTCTTCATCCAGCACAAGGTCGCAGAAAGCGGATCATTGGCTCCTAGAAAGCGAACTTCTGCGTCCTGCGTATATCTTCCACACTGCCCCGCCCGTGACGAGCATACAAAATAACTTACTCCATGCCTAGGGTTACTGTTGGACATAATTTCAAGATTCCAATTGGACATATCATCCAATTGTAATTTTCTGGGTCACATATCCCCATATATCAACAAATAATTTCGGTGGTTAGCAACTTGTCTACAGGAAGTTTAAGGAAAACACATTGCAGTAGACAAATATTACAGCAAATGTGTTGAAATCTGCCCAAATTTGCAAAAGCTTCGTAGCAGCGACCGCATCTGTTGGTTGAACAGCAAAAACGGAGAAAAGAAAGAAGGATGGGCATATCACTGTCTCTAAGAATTCTCTATCTGCGAACAGAATCGTGGCAGACCAATTCTGCTAAGACTTAAATGCCAAAGCTCTTCCCACTAAGTTGTGGGTGGGTCCGTCCATGAATCATATTGATGTCACAAATAATGAAATTTAGTTTTTGCAATGCTCATTACAAACTCTAACACTAAAGGCATCAACGCCGCTCACGCTAACAACACTAAAGTCAACATGAACATGAATTGTTGATTGAATTTCCAAATAACTTTTTTTAATTAGTACCATGATAGTCCACCCTTTACTAAATCAGTATCCAACATGTACTCCAATTGTCAAAATCAACCAACTTCAAGAGAACTAGAGTGACTTGTAGGAGATGTTCTGCAACATAAAATTTCTTAATTAGTGTGGCATCCTGCTGGCGTAAGTGACTCCTATTCCAAACTCAGAATTCTCATCCTACTGGGAACGAAACACACGTTTTACAAAATTTACAAAGTATATGCATTACGCAATTTTTGCCTCACATATGCGTTTCTGTATGCACCGCAGTAGAATGGTAGAGAGAATCTCGATATAACCGAAAAAAAGAAGTCTTCGATTGGTGGTGACGGGGACCTTGGTGCGACGAGGACGGGAGAAATGGTGCCGGGAATTTCCATTATCCGAACGGGGCCAGGGCCTCGGCAGGCGTCCTAGTGGATAATCCTGGCGGGGGACATGCACGGATGGGCCAATGGCAGGCGCCGTGTGGCCATCGGGATCGTCCGCTCTATCTTCGCGAGTGGGAAGCTTTTCATCCGGAACGGACCGGGATCGAGGGTGGATGAGGGCTCATCGCAGCGCGACGGGCGCGTCTCCTCCACTCGCGTGGCTGCTGCAGATATCCGCCTGGCCTCCACTTCATCCCGGCAGCAGCAGCACCCTCAAAACACAGGCGCGCCACATTGAGAGGGGAAGGAAGGACCAGCAGGCAGGCAGGCAGCCAGCCAGAGTCTGAGCGTGGGAATCACCGGGCAGCGAGCGAGAGCGATCGCGTCGTGAGATAAGCTTCGAGTTCGACTCGACCCCACCGCGGCTGCAGCCATGGCTCAAGCGTTGAGGAGCGCCAGCATCGCGTCGTCGTTCTGCGGAACGAGCGAGTTCGTGGGGTCCGTGGAGCGCCTAGGGAGGTCGAATGGCGCCCGCGTGGTGGCCAAGTTCGCGGCCGGGACGAAGAAGGTGAAGCAGGCGGCGAGGAGCGCGCAGAAGAAGTTCTCGGGCTCCGGCGCCGACAGGCCGCTGTGGTTTCCAGGGGCGAAGGCGCCGGAGTGGCTGGACGGGTCTCTGGTGGGCGACTATGGATTCGACCCGCTGGCGCTGGGCAAGAGCCCCGAGTACTTGCAGGTAGAGTTGGACTCGCTGAACCAGAACCTGGCGAAGAACCTGGCCGGCGACGTGATCGGGAGCCGAGTGTCGAAGAAGGCGGACATCAACCCGACCCCGTTCCAGCCCTACAGCGAGGTGTTCGGGCTCCAGAGGTTCAGGGAATGCGAGCTCATCCACGGCCGGTGGGCGATGCTGGCCATCTTGGGAGCTCTGTCCGTGGAGGCGCTCACGGGGGTCACCTGGCAAGACGCCGGAAAGGTGAGATTTTTTCTGCTGGTGATTGTATTGCTGAATTGCGTGGAGTATGACCCGCCTGCGTTGTTTGCGTTCGATTGAATGCGAAGGTTGTCCGCTCGGTGTAGCAATGCGATGTGTATCCTGCGCTTTCGTGGGGCTCGGAGTCGTGCTTGGTAGTTCTCAGAGTTTTTCTGGTGACGATCCCTATCCGCCAGTACGGTGCAGAAAGCAATAAGGAATGTTAGTGGGTTGTGGTCACGAAGCTGCCTCTTCTTACTGAAAGGAATGAATGGAGGCTTGTACGATTGCATTGGAGTTTTGACACGGGAGTGTGGGATTGCGTTGCTCCGTGTGTTGTCAGGTGGAGCTGGTGGACGGTGCTTCGTACTTCGGTCTGCCCCTGCCGTTCAGCATCACGAGCCTGGTTTACATCGAAGCCCTTTTGGTGGGCCTGATCGAGTTCTACAGGAACGGGGAGTTGAACCCCGAGAAGCGTCTGTACCCGGGTGGCAAGTACTTCGACCCACTGAAGTTGGCCGACGACCCCGAGAAGAAGGAGGTTCTGAAATTAGCCGAAATTAAGCACGCGAGGTTGGCCATGGTTGCCGCCTTGGGGTTCGCCGTCCAGGCCGCCGCCACGGGCAAGGGCCCCCTGGACAACTGGGCCACCCACCTTGCGGATCCCCTGCACACCACCATCTTCGACACGTTCTCGAAGTGATTTGATTAGTTTCTTGTCTGTAGCTGCAACGTCAATGCCCAGGGTTTTATTGTAAGCATGCAATGTAATATTACACAAATTTTCCAAGTCAAGTGCTGGGGTTCGTGGGTATGATGCTGTGGGCATGTATCCGAGGGCGTTGCTGTGGGTTGTCTGCGACTGCTTGCGCGTCCTCGCGTCCTCGACTTTTCTGTTTCGGTTGTGCGCGCCCTTGATTCTGGCAGTCATTCGAATGCTTAGAGGGGCCTCTTGGACAATTGGGATGACCGGTGACATGTCCGTGATTTGATTAGTTTCTGGTCTGTAGGTGCAACGTGAATGTCGAAGGTTGAATTGTAAGCATGCAGTGTAGCGCTACACGAATTTTCCAATGTGCACCTCCTGGAGAACTGGGTCTGTGACAGGGGCGTGCGGATGGTGTAATTGCAAGGGTTCATGCGAGACCTCGGCATTGTCGCCGCCTGTGGTTTTGTACGATGTGTTATGAAGCTCGTGGTTGTATACGAGTCTCCCATTTGGCAGATGAATCTGAAGTTGCTTGTGGTGATTTTAGTTGGATGCAATAGGGAATGCAATAGGGGATGCCTGTACACTCCATTTTTGTTTTGAATCGACGGTATCATCAACCCATCTTGCCGCGTGACTGGAGGATAGCGGGATTGGGAGATGGAACTTTTTCTAAAGTTGTCAAATTAAAAAGTGTTCTGACAAGAGTGGTCTATGGAACTCGCATCTCTCACCGAAAAGGCAAGTTCAGGAGTTGAACCCTGCCCTGCCCTCGTGCCACTTTGGCAAGCGAGTTCACGCCCACTTCGTCTAATGCATTCGGTCTCACGCTCTCGGTTTCACCTATTTACTGGATCTCTTATTTTTTCTTGCATCTACATATGTGCATCTTCATCACCTGTGTCGGGTTGTTGTACGGAAGTAGTCTTCTATATGGTGCCCCATTTCACTTCCTTTTTGAAATGGACTTCGGCAGTCATCCGTCTCGCGATAAAAAGCGGAACTTCAACGGTGTTGACGACGTCAGGTTTGTACAGGAATTGCCAGATTTTGATGCACTGCCGTTTGTTGTCCTCATGTACTGTAGGGGTCTTCATGTGTGCCTTATTTGTGTGCTGGTTGTAGCAGTGACGTTCCACACTGGAAGGCTCTTATCCATGTGCGACGAGTCAATGTTATCTTCACCCCGGAATAGTCCAGGGAGAAGGTTCAAAATTTTCCCAACTGTGGAAAGCGAGCTTATCAAAACTCTTCCAAGGAATGGTTTCCAGCCCAGTCAATGCTATTGGTGGCCATGGTGATAGTTAAAAAGGAATGACGGTTTAATAATTTTTGTGTCCTGCATATGGTCCAGGGATGCAAGGATGTGTCATACGCGTAATCTAGGTGTAAACATTTTTTAACACACAATTAACACTGAATTTGACATTTTTGCACTTGGCCAAGTGCAATGATTGTATGCAAAACTATACAAAAAAATGTGTTATCAAAAACTTGAGTACCCCCCAGATTTTCAAGAGATCAATTTTTTAATTTCATCATGCAATACTATCACTTCAAATGAATACTCCCTTTGAGGATGCAATTTCAGTTCTTCCAAGAGAAATACAAGTCCAGCACATTTTATTTCTTCCTATCAATCATTTGATTTGGTCTCATGTATTAATCTTTCTGCTTTCTACATTGCAATTACATTCGTGTTATAATATGTACTAGTGAAATATACCACATGTGTGGCAGTACTCACTATAATTTTTGGAATATTTATTTATAAATCCAGAATGACATTAAAGGTTTAGCAACTACCTTCACATTTTTTAATTATATGCTCACACGAATCAAAAACCATAGTCATTCGAACATCTTTATAGTTTTTCAAAACTAGCACACAAGGTCTATACTCTCACACACCTTATTCTACCATCACACGTACTAGTATGTCTCTTATAACGGCCCTGCTTCATCCAGTGTCTCCAATATTCGTGCAGATGATTGCACCAAGTCTCCTCCTTCTCCTCCACCAGTTGCCTCTGCTTGATTTGTGCACTTGGTCCACGGATTGGACTCATTGGAAGCGAAGAGGTAAACTGCAACGCCGTATCCACCATGGCACTTGCAAGAGGCATTGTCACTCCTTCTGATAAAGTTAGCATCAGAGAAGGTCCTTCCAAGATGGAAGTCACTCGGTGACAAATGTAATGTGGTCCTTCACCTGTCCGAGTGAATCGAACGTTGTCTCTATTACAATAATATCCTTCACCATCCGGGACAAAGCTCATTTGATCCAATTGACTGAATGCTGACAAAGCTGACATGGACTCCGTTTGTGCTGTTGTATCTGCATTCTCTACCACGCCCTCTTCAACTTGTTCTAGTTTTACATTGTCCACCTCCTCAACTACTTCTGCAACAACAAAATTCGGGTCTTGCTCCACTTCCATCAAATTTGCTTCGTCCCCATGGGCGTCACTGACTGCATCAGTGTCACGAGAACCTAAACTTCGTCCAGCACTTGGTAATCTATCAGACTGTGTCTGCTTGGCATCACTCTCATCTTCGTTCGTCGATGAGGCTCCGGAATCAACTACTTTAGTTTTCCCCTTCCGCCTTTCCCGTCTTTTCACTTGAACTCTCTCTTGTTCATCGGAGGAGTCCCTGGATGACCGCGGTAGTCTTTCAACTCTACCAAGTGGCACACCTCCATCTGCTTCAAAAACACCAGGACCAGGTAAACTCTCTCTTCAAGTCAATCCTTGTGAGGGTCTGCGTTCGGCGTCCATACTCACACTATTCACCATCACCAACTTCTCCCCATACATCGATTGCAATTTGTCGTACACGAATTGCGTTTTCAACGAGACACCTTCCAAAATGATAACATCATTACCCACATCCTGTCTCCAAAATTCCTGGCATTGCCATTGTAATGCCTAATATTACCACCCCCAATTCCGCGGCAAATACATTTGTACCAATCTCTTCAATTCCGTTGGTGTCTTCTCAAACTTGTCTTGCACTCGAGGCCTCACTTTTGTACTCCAAGAGTCTTGAAATATAACATGTAAGTCATCCGTACTGCTACTTAGGAAGGTTTTTCATGAACCCACTCTCTTTGGGATAATTCAAGAGGATGACAATGCCACCAACGGGTTGTACACCATAGCGTCGTTGCTTGCCATGACGCAGATCATTCACGTATGAGGACACTGTTTCTGCTTGAAATATCCAAGAACCTTGGAGCACGTGGTAGCCCTCTAGCAACGCCATCCTCGACTCCATCGCTTCGTCAAAGGATACGCCTGGCAGAAACAAAAACACGGCATTCCAACAAAAATTGCAAGACATCCAGTTCTTGAGTTGCTGCACAACCTTGCTGTAATCCTCGTTCGACCATGGTATGTCCTCCCCTTGCGAACCTCCATGCTTACAATCAAAAATCCATAAACATGGTTTGCCAAGTTCAATGTACTTGTCCTCAAAGAACCTTTCTCTACATCTCACGTGAAATAAGGCTTCCTGCTCTTCGTGTTGCACTACAGAGATTACAACTTGTCAATTCCAACGAGCATTTGATACATCTTTGACGTCTCAATCATATCCCGCATAACCTTTGCGACTCGCTCGGATATCCACAAAGTGTTGCCTAACGAAAGCTGGGAAGACATTCTTCAAACTACTAAGCATTTGAACCGTCGTCACTGCAGAAAAACACCACGAGGTCTTTGTGTCATTATCCAATGTCCTCCCTATCAAGATGAACTGCCTTCCTCCCGAATCTCCATACTTGCTTGCGTTGATGGAGAAGAAATCATCCACGGACAATGGATTTTCATCCCTTGCTTCTACCATAAGAAACCGAATTTGGTTTTTGATCGCATCTTTCCGCTGTACTGTGTCTACCTAAATACGCTATTGTACCTTTGGAGGGGTTTGCAGAAGCAGCATCATTGAAATAGTATCACTGCAAAGGACGCTTTCCATTCACCACATCCTTTGCAGACATCTCTTTCACCATACGTACATAGTTCTCCGTAGAGATGCTGTTCAAGGGCCTCCACCAGGTCTTCTCCATCCTCTTCCGCTTTGGATTTCCATCGACTGTGACATCAAGATTCTGATCTCTAGCCATTTTCTTCCATTTATTTTATGCTTTCTTGCTAAAAAATAGTTTTCTGTCCTCATAATCTTTACACATCCGCAAGATAGCCTTATAGGACTCCTCGTCTTCATGCCAAGCATGGCGTGTATAGTCCACCATCTTCCTCAACAACTCTCCCAACGATACATGCTTTGATAAGCTCTGACTTAAATGTAATGCACTCGCTGCCATTGTCAATTCTTTCCTTCTGTATGCATCGTCAGCTCGAGTAGCAATACTTGGACTTCCACACGCTTTCCATATGTCGTGCAATTTGATGAGATTTTTGTAATGCGTGGTGAAGAATTTCCGGTCAAACTCCTTTGCATTTATTTTGACCAACGCTTCTATATAAAATTGCGGATTGTTGTACACCACAAACTTCGCTTTCCAGTTCACAAACTGCGCATGATACTCTTCATTGGATAAATGTCCCTCTTCCTTCTCCCGTTCAGCTCGTTTACAAGCACCAACAATATGTTGGCCATCTATTGGCTCCCACACAATATTGCTCTCCAACCACCTTCTCTGCAATGCGGTGCTCGAGAGCGATGAATCCACTCGGCAATGTTTCAAATATACGGCTTCAAATTCACGTGCAGCACCTTCTTGGCTAAACGGTACCTCCACCACCTCCATTTCTCCCTCGTCATTACTACTATCATAGCAATATGCAATGGGACGAAGGGTAATCGCACTTACTCCATCAGCTTCGGATCCCTTGAGGCGCTCATACATTTCATTCACACGCCAATCCATTAGCATCCTGTGGTTTGTCTCTGCATTAGCCACATTGCGGATGCTATTGATCTTCGCATCAAAAATCAGACTCTGTCCCCATATATATCCTGCTTTGTACTCGGTCTCAGTAGGAAAAACAACAGATGCTTTCGTAATGCTCTTCGGCAATACTCTTCTAGGCTCTTGTTCTGGTTCACCTTCAAAGGAATCATCATCAATAACATCATTTTCACCATCATTTCCTTGTGGAGGACAACTTTGTAAGACTGCTCTTCGACGACGTATCTATGTTGCTGTTCGCTTCCTGGCGCCTTGCTCTTCTCCTGCATCCGTTGCACGAATGCGACGCCTTCCTTAGTCTTCTGAGATGTTTTCCACTACAGAAGTACGCTGCACCTCACCCCCACTATGTCCTCTACCAGCAGCACGTCCTCTACCAACAACATGTCCTCCACCAGTACCGCATTCTCTAACATGACCCTGTCCTGCACGATTGGCAGTCCTTGCAGCATCCACGTTGGCCACTACAACATGTGACCTGTAAACTCTTGCACCTGAACCAACTCTTGGTTGTCTTGATCTTGATCCTGATCCAACTTCCGTGACTGTGGTTGGAGCTCCTTCTTCTCCTTCACTTGGAAGCTCAAGAAAAACCGGGAGTTCACTTGGTACAAGATTTTCAGTTGCCTCCCCCCTCGATTGCAATGATTCTTCTGCAACTTCTATGTCCACTACTAGTGGCCTTACTGTTGCGCTCCCTTGCACTTGTACCTCTTCATTATCACATGTAGGTTGAATAACAACATCGGTTGCCGCAGATTGGAGGCGTTGACGCTGTGCCATTGATCGACCAAAAATAACCCCATCGTTCGCATGGATTCCTAATCCCCCTTCAACAGCAGCTCGCTTGCGGTTCCGTTCATCCAATGGAACCCAATTTGGATTCACTGGCGTAGCAAGATCCCGATATACTTCATTTAAGTCTTCTAGATCTCTTGGTGCAAGCTGCTCTTGGACAACACCTGCATTCGCCCTTTCTAATTCTTCACGGCTTAGAATCTCACGATATCGATGGCGCAATGCTCGCACTTGTTCAGAAATCATCTCCATGAATTTTTGAACCGTTCTCTCTCGTTTAATCTACAATTCATGAGACACTTTCTTCCAATCTTTTGCCACACTCTTCAAGCTACGCATGGGAGTAAGAACTAAGACTCTAAGAGAAGTTGTGAAGGAACCGGAGCCATCATCAATATCTTCTGCAGTTTATACTTCTCAAGTGCCGTTTCTGTTGTGGTTACCGACACAGTCAGTCCTCCGTCAGCGGTGCCCGTGAGACCCTCGATGACTCCATGTGAGGACGCCAATGCAGACTCATAACGCCCCTGCCCAATTGGAAAATCTGTAATCCACAAAGAAGACATGTCGTTGTCGTTTACTACAATCCACCATCCGTGCTCCAACCACTTCAAGTGCATCTTCGGTGCCATGATGCCCTGAAAAAGAAAGGCGATCAATACTTTTGCATTCATTGACGTTCTGAGGATCTTTTAAAAACATTAGAATAAATTAAAAATTATAATTCAAATTGTATCAAATTTGAAGAACACACTATTGTTGTCGTGAATTCTAAAAAACTCATGCAATAAGACAGATGAATATTCTTTCCATGGTACTACATGTAATTACATGGAGGTCCTACCTTACCAAGAAAAAAAAAAGAATCAATTCCAACAACAATCCAACTTATGAAATCAAATCCAATTCTTTTCCACAAACACTTATTCCATGCATGACAATGAATATCCCATTATTTTCTCTAATAAATGCACTACACTTTCAATTCAGAAAAACTAAACATGATTGGCATGTGAAAATCATATATATTTCTTCTCAGTACAACATTACATGTATAATTTTATCATTATCTTCTTATGTTGTTCCTTGGTCTATCAAATAAAGTAAAATCATTTCCACACTTCAAAGTGAAAGTTAACTTACAAAAAACTTTCGGTCTATTCCTCAGTTTCTAAACTCCCAATTCAAAATCATTTACCTTATTAAATGAGTATTTGTAGATACTGTTATGTTTTCTCTGTGACAATGTGTTTAAGTTTAATAAAACTACATGAAAGATCTAATGTCTACTTGCTTTCAGTGTCTCTTTTGGTGATAGTAGCTCAAGAAAGGAGACATGTACATGTTAGACATCACTTCTACTACAAATTTATAAATGAAAACAAACAAGAAGAATCCAACTTCAGTGCAACTGGAATATACGTAAAATACTTGTATACAATCCTCCAACAGCAAAAAATAAGTAACTCAACAAAATTTCAATTTCAAAAACTTGCGCTTTTGAACCTCTAAAATATAAGGCAGTTGTAATGGAATACTTTATAAACTACTGATAGACAAATTCATCATAGGTAGTATATTTACATACCTTCTAACGATTATTGAATATGTACTCATACCAATTTTGTAATACAAAATTCCCCCTTCGTACTTTGTAGAGTACACTTATCCATTCTAACTTCAACATCTTCCTCAATTACTCCAATAAAAGTATTGAACATTTTTTCAATCCTTGTTACCTTATTTTTTCGTGCAATTCAAATACACAATAGCTGAGGTGAACCGTTTCCAAGAAACAATCATACATTTCATTTGTATAGAATATTATTTGATGCTCTTACATGTTATTAAATAGAACCATTAAAATACATATATATTGCTACAACGAATTCTGAATGATTCCAGAGGTTCTTTTTCTCTTGGTTCTTCATGGAAGTTTCTTGAATCTTTTTCTACGTGTTAAAAAGCATTTAATTGTAGATAATATAATTCTTAGTTGTCAATGACATTTCTCTGGAACGATCAACATTACGACTTCTAAAAAGCAATGACCTATAAGTAAATCGGATGTGACAACAAGGAATGGATCAATACATTTCCCCTGCCTACCACTTCAAAAAATTTCATAAATTGTATTATTCCATAAAATTATAAAGTCTTAATTTTACAAGATCAGAAATCATGAAGTGTTTGTTCATTTATTTTCAATTCATGGGTTGCCTAATGCAACAAGCAACCAAAATTGGATATAACAAAACATTATGAACCTGAAGGCAATGAAATCAAACAGTGAAAAGTCCCCCATAAACTGAATTCCACAAATGGACCTAACATTCTCTACTTGTTAGTTATAAGTTTCTTAGTGATTCTGACTACATTTTGAACTTCAAATCCATTGGATTTATGAATTTCTTCATAAGTAATCACAAAACAGTTTGTACTGGCTTAAATTCATATCTTACACAAACATTTTCATATATGAAAAGGGTTAAAAAAAATCTATAAAGAATGAGAATGAAATCAACATGATTAAATACCAACTTATATTAATGAAATGCTTTTTAAAAAAAAGGAGGGAAACAGTACCTCTTACAGATGTTCTTGCTGCTCTTGATTCTACAGGCACTTACGTAACATGCGTGACTATGCCGCTTTCACTGTTGACTGTTGCGTTTTACAACCTTCAATCTTCTAGAGATATCTGGTATAGTAAGATGCATAATCAAAAACTGCATCATTCATTTCCTTCTAGAGTATAGACTTTAAAATCAAAGGCCTCAAATTTTCTTAAATATTGAATTACCTTCATATAACATAACAACATTAAATTTACAAACAATTCAAGAAAAACTCTTAGAACACTGATAGAACTTCAAGATTGCACTATTGAGCACAAATTTAAAATAAAATGGCCAGAATCATGAAATAGTGAAGCAATTTAAAAAATCAAGGTAAACACGATAGCCTTTAGGCAATCCTTTGAAGCACCTCCCACGTGGTTCATTAATTGTGAATTTTAATTTATAAATAATAGAGAACACATAACTGAAAACAATGAACTTGTGTACATTAGTATTCATGTTCATCTCATTGTTGCTTTTCAATGAAACCAATCAATCCGTCAACCCAATATAATTCATTTTAATAACAAATGACAACTTCCTCCCACTGTCCTCATGTAAAGCTACTGACCATATTACACTTGTTTTAAATATAGAAGACAAGTACAACAAACTTGCATGTCACTTGATCATTTTGCAGATTTTGACCTTCTGTAAGAGATTAAGAAGTCCTAGTTCCACGGGTTCACTATTTCGATTGTCCAAGTTCATTTTTTTTTATTTCAAGTGTTCTTACAATCAATACATGACCGTGACGTAGTAAAAACATTTTTTCAAATACACAATGCAAAGACGTCAGAGCCTAGGAAGTCGGCTAGGGAGAACTGACCCCTCTATTGCCCCAGCGATAGGATTAACATAAAAAGTGCCTCCTATTTTGTGCCGCCCAATTTTTTTATGTTTTCATGTCCCTCAACTCCTGAAACCTAGAGGTTCTTTTTTGCCAAAACAACTCAAAACTACCACTTTTGTTGTATTCACTTCTGGAAACCAATTTATTTGTTTTCTTGGATTTTCAACCGTACGATCTTGTACTTAACTTGTCTAAAATCATGTAGTGAACATTTCATCAACTTTCAATGTACGGATTGGAAAATATTAGCATTCACAATTGAACAAAAAAAAATTACAAAGAAAATGCTGAAATTGCCCGAAAAAATAAGATTGTCTACAACTTATTCATCCCTAATGCACATATAAAGAATCAAAGTTCCACGTACAAGTAACAACATAATCGTTTAGGAAAAAAATTGGAAAAAACTAATTCTGCTTTTCTATATTTTTTGGGACTGCCCGCCAATCTCCATTTCTTGCTCATTGTGCCATAACTTTTCCATCCGACATCCGATTGAAACAAAAATTATATATCCACAAAGCTCTTGCAACGCTCCACAACCTCAAAAAAATTCAAAAATATTCATTTCGAATTGAGACAACAGGAACCTACGCGGACCCAAAATGTTGCCTTAGGGGATAAGCGTTGTTCTAGGGGTTAACTAATTCGAAGCCCTTGATTGCAAATATGAATTCATAAATCGCAAATTTCATCCAGTGTGGCATACAAAGAAATGTCAGTTTATTTTGCAAGGCTAAATCTTGGGACAATAAAGGGATCAATCCCCTCTGCCCTGAGAAGTCCACTTCACTCTTCTTATTTCTCACTCAAATTAAATGGTGTGAACTTTACAACTTCAATTTTGGAAAAGAAGTTCATACTACACCTTGTTGGGCAATACTTTGCGGATACATGATATTCCAAATTTTTCTGAGTTTGATATTCACTGCAATCCATCTGTTTTATGCTATGATGCACACTGCCGTTCGAAATGTTGACTTGCGGTTTTTTGTATCTTAAGGTTTAAGTGGACTTCAAATCTGTTTTTAGGAAACATCCTAAGCAACATTATTTTTTGGCAGATACAAAATCGGCCAGTTCACGGACATCAAAAACATGCATGGAAGGAAGTCTGCCCCGGCAAGACACATTCCGAGACCTGCGTTACATTGGAAGAAAACTGAGGCTCCAAAAGGGCCGCGAATTATCTTGAGGTTTCCAACCTCAAGAACTTGTAAGGTAGTCTGCTCTAAAAGCGAGCGGGCTCTAAAACCAAACATGGCACAGAGGTACATTTTGCTTTCTTTAATGTATCAACGGTGTACATTTCAGGAGGTGGTTGGTTTTAGTGACAACTGCGTTTTAACTTCAAAAATTTGTAACTAATTCCATGAAGGTCCAAAAAATATGAAACGACTTAGGTTAGATGCCAATTTCATTTTTCTTCCTCTAAAAATTAACTGAAAATTGTTTCAAGGAGTTTAGGTTCCTTGAAAAGGCAAACAGCTCTTAAATGGTCACTTTAAGAGCAGATAACCTTACAACTGAAAAAACAACTGTACACAGAGGCTGCGGAATATTAATTAATTATTTTAAATTTTTTTATTTCAAAAATAATTTAATTTTTTTATTAATTTTTAATTTTTTTTAAATTTAGATAGCGCTCTGCTGTTCCCGACTGTATTGTGTTGTGCACATCTGGATCCAGCACAGCAATGCCCTGCGCTCATGAACTCAAACAAAAATAGGGACGACAATGTTGAGTTCTCAATCCCCCGCTTCCCGACTTGCATTACGGTATAACAAGACAACGAGCTTCGAAACAGTGTCGATAGCTATGGGAAATTGCAGTACCAAAAATGAGGTAGAATTGAAAGTCAAAGGATATTCACATCGAATGCGAATTCTGAACTTGCAATTACAGATAAATCTACATGCAGCTTCGGGACTAATCCTTGTACACCTACCGGCTAGCTGCTCAGCTTTGTAGCAAAATTATATTTCCTTGCTACTCCGAACTACGTAGTGATTTGATGTCATACCTTTCCGAATTTGGTTTTGCAACGGGAGTTGTAGCAGTTCGAAAGCGAACTTACAAGGAGCACCGGAATTTTGCTCCACGGCTCCGCGGGCTCCAATGTGCTAATGGAACTTAGAAGTGCTGCTCAGGTTTCGACTGAAGAAGATCTTCAATTGCAATAGAGATCGAGGAAACAGCCGAGAGTGGAACGGCTGATCGAGACTGCAGCCGACACTGCAGCGATGGACGATTGAAGCAGAGGCTGCGGCTGTGTCGAGCGGCATGTGAAGATCAACTTCAGCGCGTGGAGGTGGTCCAGCAATAATCCGGTAAGTCACGCTCTCCTTCTTGCACCTATAGAAGTTACGAAAACAACGGGCCGGCAGAGTTCAATCATTCCGTGAAGACAGTTGGCCTCACCACGAGGAATCCAGTCACTGCGTGAACAGTATTTTGCATCGGACCCCCCGTGCGTGGAGGGGGTCCAATGCAAAATACTGTTCACGCAGTCATAAGTCCTTTCTAAACTAGAAACAATTGAAAATAGAGTACAAGACTATTCAACGATGAAATTCACCAAGTAGATGAGGGAGATAGCAGAACTTCTGTAGTGATGCAGTGCCGCAGTGCTCGTCGATAGGGTTTCAGTCACTGTCGGTTTCAAACAACTATTTGAACATGTCTACGGCGGAGAGAGGCCGATGGTCAACTTCTGGCCGCAACAGGAATGTCTCCGCACTTGTACTGTCCTGACTGTCCCGAGAACTCTAACACCGTCTTAGGGCAGTTCAGAGTGTTGCGTGTAGGAGCGGCCAAAGAACTTCGAGTTGTGTCTCTTAGTTCCGCAGGTCTTGAGATTCCGCATAGTAATCCATGCATGGATTGATGTTCCGTATTCAACTCCTGTTGTGCCAGGTAGTGATGTTCGCTTGGTCTACCCCATTGGGGATTGCTATTTTGCGTGCGCAGAGCTGTGAGCGGTGAGCGTAGAATCGTGAGCGTAGAGCGTAAAAAGTTGTACTTTTTTCTGCTAATAGTTAAAGTTAAATAGAGACAAAAGATAAAATTAAAATTAAAAGTGAAAATAAATGTGAAAATAAGAATAATAGTATAGTGTTAAGGTCCTATAACCGTGGAAATTGTTGTGATAATGGAAACTATAGTAACCTAGTGATGTAGCAGGAGGTGTTTAAATTGTAAATAGAGTAGTCATCAATTTGGGTAGATTATTATGTATCCTATGGCAGTGGGTCGTAAAGGCTTATTGAAGCATAAATTTTTACGTATGGATAAGATCACAATACGAGTATAGGTCATTTTATCATCATTCTTGTAAAAGTGAAATTTAAATATTATGTCCCTCAACTGTCCGGGTAATAAAGTGCTGTTGAGAAATTGAATTTTAGGGTAGGGTGGATGTGTTCATGAATGCGGACTTAGTTGAGTTGCTTCTAACTATTTGATATTTCAACTTCCAATGTTTTAAATATGTTTAAGCCTTTGCAACTTGCAAGGATTATCTTCAGTGAAATTTGAATTATGAACATTTTGGAAATATTGATCTTCATGTCTATGTGGTGGAGTATGGGTGCATGAGGGAATATGCAAGAATGTGATGATAGTGACCAAGGGCTAAAGGACCCAGATAAAATAATGAGATTAGAATAAACAAAACTAAGGTTAATCCCTAAAGTCCCATTGTCTCCTTGAGGGACAATTTGGAGTTCGGGTAGGTACCTACGGGCTGAAATTATACTGTGATTTTTTGAAACTTTTTGAGGACGTGCATTTTTCTAAAGAGGTTCATGGATATATAATTTTTATTGAAACTTGATGTCGGATGAAAAAGTTATGGTTTTTTTTTGCTCAAACCAAACTCGAGGGGCAGCCTGGTCAGGCACAATTCCATTGACTGTGGAAGGGGGCAGGGTTTGCACTCTAGACCGGAGGTCGGGGGTGGGCAGTGGGTGACAGTTTGGGACATGCAGTTTTCTGAAACTTTTTGAGGACGCCCAAAGAATGGGCTATGAAATCTCATTGCAAAAAAGTATTTTATTGTCATTTTTCACAACATAGTTGCATTGCAAGATTTTTTGGGAGGTGTTATAAGCCTCCAAATCTGCTGGAAATGGGTGGACATGTTCCTAACATGATCCAATATATGTTCAATTTTTGAATTCAAAGTCTGTAGTGCAAAAAATTTCGACAAAAGGCAGTCAAAGTCATCTGAAATTTCAGGGCACCACCCAAAAGAACTTTTCTCCAAACTTTGAATGCAATTTTCTTCCAATCTGTATGGTCATACTTGATGAAATTTTTACCGCATGATCTTAGACAAGTTAAAAACAACATTTTATGGTTAGATTTTTGAAAAAAAGTATTTTCCTTTTTTTGGGATGAATGCAGAAAAAATGGCAGTTTTCAGTGGTTTCTGGCCAGAAAATGGCCTTGGGACTTTAAGGGTTAATACAAAGAATAGAATGAAAGAGTGGAAGGAAGAAGAAAGCCATTGACGATTATCATTAGATTCACTGATGTAAATACCCAAAATTCAGAAATGTATCAAAAATCTCAGAATTCATATCCTCCAATCACTAGAACTGTTAGATGATGATGAGAGATAATGCATCTCAACAACGGCCTTGTCGTCAATGAATCTACAAACTTGGGGATCAATTTGCCGCCGTGGTGATGCCGAACTTGGGGAAGATGTGGCCGCTTGAAGATCCGCAACTTCAGCGTCCCATGGAACCATCACGTAGTCTTTCACTGGTGAGACAATCATTGCCCTCAGTTTGAAAAATCAGAAATACAATTAGTATGAACTATGTAAGTATTGACAAGCATAATTCAATTGACAAAATGAAAGAAATCCAAACTCACTTACTCAAACAGTTCTTCTTCTTCACAAAGCGGATTGGAGGGTCAATATCAATTCCAGGCGACACAGACGCAGATGCAGCCAAAATCGGCTAAGGAGGCAGAGGCAGATACGGCTTCAGCTTCACATCAAAGACTTCGGTGTCTACTTCGAGGGCAACAATGTGGCGACCAATTGCCTTGCATGCTTGCACAGAATTACCTGAATTCAACAAGAAATTGAGTAAGTTAAAAGCTCCATTTTGACAAAAGTGAAATTATCCAATGTGGCGGCCAATTGCCTTGCATGCTTACAAAGAATTACTTGAATCACCAGGAAATTGAGTAAGTTAAAAGCTTCATTTTGGCAAAAGTGAAATTATCAAAGATGAGAAGACTATATACCGATAGGCCCAAATGCATCAAGAACGAGTGACCCCGATTTAGTTAGAGCTGATATAAGCATCTAAAGGAAGGCAGTATCTTTCTCATGAGCGCCCCTCCATGGAACCCTTCCATTCATCGCTTGAGACTCGGCTGTAGTAAAATTAAAGAGCACATCAAACTCTGCAACCAGGGTTGTCTATCCGGACGTGACGTGGGCTTTTCACGTCCGGATGTCATGACGCGTCCGTCCTGACGCGTCACAGCCCGTCGCCGATACTGATGGGACCATCCGGAGCGTGGATGAAGTCTGTCCATTCTGCGATGGCGTCGGGCCGTCTCCTGGACGGTGACTCCATCGCCAAATGGACATCCGTTTCTTGGACGGAGAGCCCGTCTGTGGACGAAGAGGCCGTCCGCTGGACGATAAGCCATCCTCTGGACGGAGAGTGGGTCGCTGGACGGTAAGCCGTCCTCTGGACGGAGAGTCCGTCGCTGGACGATAAGCCGTCTCCTGGACGATAAGCCGTCCCCTGGACGGAGAGCCCGTCTCTGGACGGAATTCTCGTCTCCAGGACGGTAATCTGTCCCTTGGACGGCCTCTCCGTCCTCTGGACGGGAAACCGTCCCGTCCCCTGGACCGAAATATCACAGGACGGGACATTTGCCGCTTGGACGGTTTCGTGGGCAAGGCTGCGGGTTTAGGATCCACCCCATCAGCTGTCACTCCGTCTAGCTGGGTTTAGGGTTTAGGATTTTAGGGAGGGCTTCAAGGTGTATATTAAGGACTTCTGCCTATTCAAGATTACTTTCCCCTGCTAATTTTGCCTTTCCTGACTTGGTTGGAGTACAACCATTGCAGTAGAGCAAAGTCCAAGAAGAGTGTGTTGTGGTAGCACTTGTTGTGAGAGCAACAAGTGTTGTTTCCACATCACATTTCAAACAGAATACAAATCTTTTTTTTGGTGCAGGGGCAGGTAAAGGAAGACAGATAAGAGCAATGGGTGGAGCAAGATCACAGTGGGAAACTTGGTACACACTACGGCCAGATGGAAAAGTTGTTTGCAAGTTTTGCGAAGCTTTGCTAAGCTATCGAAAAGATCGGTTGCTTTTCCATTTGGGATATAGACGAAATGACACCCTCCTTGGAGTGAGAGCGTGCACTAAAGTCAATGCAGCCGTGAAGGTAATGTTTTTTAATTGTGGAGGACATATACCTACGGACACTTCGCATGGAACTGGACGCGACGTGGAAGTGACATCACCATCAACGATACTACCAAGTGTAGTACGTGGTGAGCAGCAACATGATGCTTCAATCTCGGCAAACGATGGAGGAGAAAACACTGGGGGGCAAAGCTCTCAAGTACGATCATCGGAGGCGTCCAACCCTAATTTGACCCACAGTCGATCGATGAGGCAATTGTCTCTACAAGAAGGAATGAACGCATCAAACAAGCAAGTACTAGACAAGAAGTGGGCTAAGTTTTTCTACGAAGCCAATATACCATTCAATGTAGTGAGGCATCCTGCTTTTCTGGATGCAGTGAAATCAACATCGGAATCAAGAATTGGCTACAAACCTCCAGCGTACCATTCACTTCGTACAAAGCTCATAAAATCTACAAAAGACGAAGTGACAGCAATTGTAGCAGAGAAGACGAGGGCACCAATCCACAAGTATGGCGTTACAATATGCTCTGATGGATGGGACAATGTTACACATCGACCATTGATGAATGTCATGTTGGCATGTACAAGAGAGGTTTTTCTTGGATCGATAGACACAACAGGCGAATGCAAAGATGCTACTTACGTGGCTAATTGCATGGGTGATTACATTGACAAGGTAGGGGCACAGAACGTGGTACAAGTTTGTACAGACAATGCAGCAAATATGTTGGCCGCTGGCGCTCTGTTACTTCGTAGATTTCCACACATATACTTTCAAGGGTGTTCATCACATGCACTTGACCTTCTACTTGAAGATTGGGGAAAACAAGATTGGATTACAAGTATGGTCAAGAAAGCCAAGTCAATAGTGAAATACATTCGAACGCATCACATGCCACTTGCAATCTTTCGACGACATTCTCCTAATCACGTTTTGAAAAATCCCATTCAAACACGCTTTGCTACCATGTTCCTCATGATCAAACGTTTGGTGGAGGTGAGGGAAGCGATAGAATCAACAGTCCACGATCCGCAGTGGAATGAGTACACGCGGAGATTGGCATCCAATCAAAAGCAAAGAAAAGCTAACGATGTGCGACGATATGTGCGAACGGATGAATTTTGGAGGAAATGTTTGAACTTTGTGCACATAGTGGAGCCCGTGTTGATTGCTCTTCGAGAGTTTGATGGCAAGCACCCGTGCTTGGACAAGGCATGGCTTGTAATGAAAAAGGTGGAAAAGCATGTTTTATCTTTGGAGGATCCACCATTTTCATTAGAGCGGAGGTATGCAATTTCCGCCACCGATGATTTCTACAAGCGCTGGGACATGCTCAGGACAGATTTGCATTATGCTGGGGCTCTATTGAATCCCTTTTTACTTGACGAAGTCATGCTAATGGATGATAATGAGGCAAGAGAAGCCATATTGAGAGTTTTGTGCAAATTGGCTGTTGGAGATCAAACATTTGCTTCAGCTTTGTCTGAGTACCAAGCATTTAGAGATCGGCGAGGCATTTTCGGTGGACTTCCTGAAGTTAACACCTTGAATTTGCAGCCTCACGAATGGTAGGACCTTCTCGGAGCCGGTGCTCGTACACTTGCACCGATTGCTAGAAAGATCCTCGCGCAAGTGTGTTCTGCATCATCTTGTGAACGCAATTGGAGCATGTATTTGTTTGTCCACAACAAATCACGCAATAGATTGACATCAGAGCGTGCTAAGGAATTACTTTACATTTATACCAATTCCAAGACTTTTAGAGAAAGGGCTGCAGCAAATCCGAAAAATTGGTATACTGAAAACATGATGTCAGAGGGTTCCATGATAGATGAATCTGATGGTCTAGACCGTGGTTCGGTTCTCTCTGATCCCAATGATGACGATTCAGATGATAGTTCCAATGACGACGATGAGCCATCGTTTGATAGATTTTGTGGGGCGGGAGGAGTGCATCCTCTAATTGATGCATCCGTATTTGACTTTGAAGAGGGGGATAACAACGACAATATATACGAGGGACATCAAGGAAGTCCACCACGAATGCCACAAATGTGGAATGCTAGGCCAAGTGGGGGCAATACAAATGAGGACGTTGTGGCACCGAGACCACTAAGTCCAGACCCTATGGATGTACAAGTTGATGCCACAATAGAGAGAGATGGTGTTGACGTTCAAAGAGGACGTGAAAAAGACGTAGTAGTACCACCGTCATTGCCCATGAGGACCACCCGTAGAGAAGGGCCCCCTCAAGGTGGAGAAGCACATATGGCCCCTCCAAATCGAGTCTCGGTTGCACAAAGGCAAATGCCAATATTGGAAAATCTACAAATCCAAAGTTCATCAAGGCCGTCTAGTTCCGACGTCCGTCCACACGAACCAACTTTGTCGATAGGTACACGATTGGCTGGTATGGTGTCACAGCATGCGACTAGAAATACGACTTCATTGTGGCCACCTGTACATGCCAATAATCGAGGGAAGCATCCACGACCACAAGGTACTACTAGTGAACGTGTAAGTAGTAGAACGCATAGAAGGCTGAGGAGGGAAGAAGCGGCTTCCCAACCATTTTTAAGAGAAGTTCAAACAGGAGGACCCAATACAGATGGCATTATGGACGCAATGGGCCAACGACCTCTTCGGACGTTGTCTTCTATAGCTCGACCACAACGAAACCGCAATTCCGAGGCCTCCAATGAAAGTGGTAGTGCACCATCCAATGATGATGGTGAATCCATCGGTGGTACTATAGGTGAAGATGGTGAGGTTCCAGGAGATAGTGATTACAGGGGGCCGGTGCCTCGACAAGGTCCACTCGAAGAAATTGGTGGTAGTGAACCAATAGTACAAGAAGCAAATGCAAATACTTCTATGTGCATTCTTAAGCATGAAAGACGTTGAATGTTTTTGAAAAAACAATAGGGTCTTCATGTTTTCAAATGCAATGGTTTTAGAGGCTCAATACCTTGCATATTGAAATTAGCATTAATATGAAATACGACTTTTGTTCCTTTCATTCTCATAGAACTGTTTACCCCTAAAGTCCTTACACAAAAAAACCCGCAAAACTGTTTTTTCTCTTGCATTTGCCTCAACATACGGAAAAAATGTTTTTTACAACATCTAACCGTAAGATCTTATACTTCACATGTTTTTTATCACGTGGTAAAAATTTCATGAAGTTTGACCAAATAGATTGAAAGATATTAGCATTCAAACTTGGAAAAACTAGTTTTCTGAATGCTAGCTTTGTAATTTCAGATTAACTTTCACTGAGTGTGATTTATGGAAAATTGGGCCTTCGGGGCACTACTGTTTTTGAATTATTTTTTTGAATATTCAAGAATCAAGGTCAAAATTGGAAAGAATTATTGCAATTGGAAACTATGTTTGCAATCCAAATAACACAGTGTGGTGTTTTTTTCATGTATGTTTTCTTTTTTTCAAATTTCATTAAAATTAAAATTATAAAACTATGTTTTGTGTTCATTCATTCATTTATGGCCCCAGTTTCAGATTATTCTCATACATATTATAATTGATAAAATTTGATTTCCACGTTTAGCTTTATAAAATCACAATAAAATCAATTTTCCATTGAATTTTCTGGAAAAAAAAAGCATAAATAGAAAATGAATTCTTACGTATGTTGAAAAATATTAAAATATTATGCTGATTTTCAATAAAAATATAAATTTGGTTTGATAGTCAAATTTGACTTCAAGCTTTTCTTTGTGGTTGTTTACTAGTTTTGGGCATGAAAAATTAAATAAACAATTGAAAATTTTTCTGACTAGAAATCTCTATTGATATTTGTACCTCTTGTAAAAAACTAAAAATTTAGAATCTCTTGAATTGTTTTTTCTATTTTTACTTATTTATGGCATGAAGTGCAACAAAAATGTTGACAATTACAATTTTGCACAAAACTAATTGAAATTTCTTGTAGTGATATACAATTCAAAGTTTTTAGTACTAAAGATATAAGATTTTTGTTTACACGCAATTTAAATGATAAAGTTAGGGAAGACAAGAAATTTTTTACAACTCAATGTTTAGGTAAAATACGCTTATAACTTTATATAAACCAAAATGAGTACAAAATGCATTGAAGCCACAAAGTGTGCTACATTGCTATGGATGTCCTCAAGCCCATACTATAATAACCGCATGTACTAAGTAAACACTAATTTTGCAACTACATGGTAATATACTATTATCTAATCTTCATTGCGTGCCTGCTCTTCTTGAGAGTCTTGTTCTTTGCGGGCCTCGCGGTAGCAATCCATGGGTGGTGTCTAAAACGTTGGAGCACCACTTAGACGGTGCACGACTCCAGTCACCGAGCGTCGTTGTAGTGGCTCCGCCTTGCACAATTCACCCAACATGGTTTGAAACGTACCAAATGCCGTAAGGTTCGGAATCATATCTACATTTCTGCGATCTTTTTCCCATACCTTCATAGCCAATTTCCCTATGGAGTATCCGTCCATGTGTATACTAACACACGGTGGCTTAACCCTGCGAATAGGAGATGATGAAGTTCCTGTCTCTCCAATCAAGTACATCAACTCAGGAGCCACCCACCAACGTTGCGCTCGGATTGCCTGAAACTTCCTTGGACAATTGAATTGGTAAAGAGAAGGGATTTCTTCGTTGATGCGGCTACCCATTCCCCAATCACATAGACCAATCCACACGGTTCTTCCATCATCATTCGGAAAATGAAGCATAATGTTCTCCGGTGTGATGTCGTTGTGCAATACAAAGCACTGTTGCACTGCATCCACAATGCAAATCATCGCCCACGCAAGTTCAGTGCGCTTGCGTCTATATGCCATGAGTCGTTTGGCTTCTTGCATTGATTGGGGAGTTGCATTGTAAGCCAACTCCCCAATTTCATCTGGATCTCGGTTCTTCTCATCAAGGGTAAACATGGCGCCGAGAGTACCACCATTCCACCATTGCGAATAACACTCCATGGTCATGTCATTTATAGCAAAGAATTTGATGACCCCTGGATGCTCGCACGGACATACCAATGCCTCGATGGACAACTTCTCCCTGGACTTCTTCAATTCATCCACGCGCAAGGCTGACTTCCCAGCTAATTCCATATTCTCGAGAATATGTTTTGAATTTTGAACACATACTTTGCGCACCCTCCCATGCCCCCCTTGTTTGCTATGGCCAGACAAAGGAACCACCACCACTCCTCTTTCAAGGAAAACCACTCCTCCTGCAGCTTGTTGACCAAAGGCCAAGTTCTGACTTCATTGAAACCATGGAGCGGAACGGATGTTGCTTGAAGACAATCCACGCACTGCATCATGCCACCAGTACATCTTCTTGTGCAACAAATTCAATGCTTGTTGTCTGGGCACTACACTCTTCTCAAAGCCTTTTATTTTTTCCGCAACTTGGGCAAGGTTGAAGATACACGTTTGCACTTGTGACTCCAACCAATGATCGAAGCATTCTTTCGTGCGGTCTTCATGCCATTCATCCGCGCTCATTGTTGTCCAGAACATGTGGTGGAACTTTTGTTTAATGATATCCACTCCCTGTAATCCGCGTGAGACGTATGTTGAATTCAACTGCAAAATCGAATACTAATCAAAAAATTCCAACGCCACTTCATGCAGTTTTCGTGTTGCACCCTTGCTTGGCCACTTCTCTGGATTTGTAGCCTTGTGCCTCCTTCGTTTTGTTTTTTTTCCCTTCGAAGACTCTCCGCCCCCCATAGCAGCTATGGACCTTTCTGCAGCTACGGCCTCTGAAACGGGCTCTGGTGATTCCGCATCCGGGTCTATAACCGGTGCATCTCCAACACCTGTCCACCAATCATCAACCTTTCTCTTTGAGAAATCGCGACCAGCCATCGTGACAGTAACAAATAATCAAAATGAAAGGAATTAGGAATTCAGCTTCCACAAAGTGAAAAACCGCCCCCCTTATTCCTCAAAACAGCCTCTACCCAGCACCCGCGCTCGCAAGCAAGGACTGCAACCAATCCAAGACAAGAGAGCACCGTCAGAGCAGGAGAGACTGTGGCGAAAGTACCCTAAAAACAGTCTTATATATCCATTTCACGTGGCCGGGGTGAACTGACCCCCTCGCTCGGCCCTCCGGGCCGACCTTGTTTTCCGCACCATTCCTTTTTTGCAAATTATGAATTCATAAAGATCCCTAATTAGTTCAATCACATCAATAATAACCCTGGATCGGCCAAAAATAGAGGGCTTTTTTTTACATGCACCCCTGGTAAGGCCGAGCGAGGGGGTCAATCCACCCCAATCATTCACGTCGACGGACAGGCCGTTGAGAGGACGGACAGAGCGTCTAGGGCCGTCCAAGGCGTCCAGAGGACGGGAAGGCCGTCTAGGGGTGGAGACCGTCTAGCCCGCGGACTGGCCGTCGAGAGGACGGGAAGGCCGTCTAGGGGTGGAGACCGTCTAGCCCGCGGACTGGCCGTCGAGAGGACGGGAAGGCCGTCCACGGGGGGAGACCGTCCAGCCTGTGGACTGCTTGGCCTGAGGACAGGAAGGCCGTCCAGCCCGCGGACTAGCCGTCCAGGGGGCCAAGCCGTCCAGCCCGCGAACTGGCCGTCGAGAGGACGAGAAGACTTTTGAGAGACGGGAGGGCTGTCGAGAGGGCGGGAAGGTCGTCGAGCGGGCCATTCAAAACAGTGCTGGCCGAGTGTAATTCATTTCTAATCCTTGTTCGGAGAATTTTTCATTTATGTGAATTGGCACTCTCGGACTTGTCAGGACAGGTGTCCTCCCTCTCAATCGGGCATTAGACTACGGTGGCGGGTAGTTTAAGAGTGTTAACTTAAACTTGTACAATTTCACCTTTGGAATTATTGTATTTTGATTCCATCCTTCCCTGCATGTAAGTGCACCTGACAATTTAGTATTTTGTTGAATTTTAAACCTTGTCTACACTAATATACTAAACTCAAAGTCTCAAACGTACAAACATTCAATAACTTACTAAGCCCGGATCAAATATACAAAGACCAAGACAAAAACCACCCTCTAAATGCTCCAGTTAAAGGTAGTAAGATTAAAACTCTAAAATGGTTAATTATGAAATAAGTGAAAGACCTCCTAAACAACATATGTTATATGCATATCATTGATTAATGCAAAACATTGTTTCGGCTTTCCATTCATACATTACAGAAAAAGAATGTAGCCCTATACATCTAAACTTAAGAATGTTTTACCTTCTAAAGATATTGTTATACCGTTTTTTGGTGTCTTCAATATGTTTTATAAAACTTTGATTTTAAATCATTAATCTATTTTTTTCCAATTCAAACTTCAAAGATTACATCTCGATCAAGTTTTGCACTTGTAATGCCAACTAAAAAAAGGAAGAACATTTTTCGTGGTTTCCGATCTATGCTAGGTTTGGAAGTAAACCCTATAGGCCAATACCCTAAATCCCAAACCCTAAAACCTAAAACCTAAACCCTAAATCCTAAATCCTCTTCACTGTTGCAATTTTAAGAGTATTTGATGTTCAAGTTTATGTAACTATAGCAAATAAGAGTGGATTGGTGTAAAAAAATTGAAATGCAACATTGAGTACATGAACTTCACATTTTTGTGGTCTCTATATTTTTTTTATGGCTTCTAAATTATAAAGCAACTAGCGGTGAATTATTATAGTTTTTCATATGGATTGTTTATTAATTGCTTATGTAGTACCGTATGTTAACCACTAAACTGATTAAAGTCCCAATTCCTCTTTTCCATCCTACATCTGAAATAAATTGCCATTTCTATAGTAAAGAATGTAAAAAAAAATTGAATGTGTTTAGGACTTTAGGCCTTTAAGGTGCACATCTACTTGTAGTATGTAAGATCTCATACTAGAGTACTAGAGTAGTGTTCAATTGACCGGAAGAAATTTCACAAACTTTGCCTATATAGAATTGTAGATTGCAAGATATTTACAATAAACTTCAACCTCGGAACGCCCAACGACATCATTTAGTGCCAATTTGATGGCAATTCAATCACTTCAATGAGATGGAAAGATTGTGGAAGCGTTCAATTCATTTTTCGAGGACCTTCTATGTTGAGTTACAAAGTGTATCCAAATGACTTTGTAGTCTTTCCGATATTTGCCTCCGCGTAATTTAGAGTTTAGGAAAAAAAAAAAAAAAAAAAATGCTACTTTAGTGTATCTTGGGAAGTTGTTGCTCCTTACTCTAAGTCTGAAATTTCTCCCCCAAATTGATATTTTCTGAGTTTGAGTCTAACTATCAAGCAAAAGTTCATTTTCTCTAGTTCCTATTTTATGTAAAATCCCCCAACACGACCCGACCAATGAAATTTCATTATTGCGATTTGCACTTCGAATGTCTTTTTAATGTCTACTACATTTAGTGCATTCTAAATAAATCATGGAATGGAAATTAAGTTTATGCTATGATGGATTCTAATGTCATTATCCTTGTGATATAAGATAAACCTGCCTATGACAGGCAGAATGACTGATTTGTTGTATTGCCATTAGCAAAAATAATCAAATTTTTTCCATACAAAGACACATGTGAGAAATGAAGAACGCAACTAGAATTTTATTTTTTGGATTAAATATGATTTTTTTTTGAATTTTTGAAGCGTACTATCCAGTAAGCCCAAAAGAGTTTGTAGACTATCCCAAATCAGCAGGAAATTGTTTCCATGATGGTCATCTTCCTACCTAAAACAGTCATAACATTTTCTAAGATGGCTACAAGACTTTCTAACATGGACATGACATGAAGAAATAAAAAAACTGCTTTTTACTAAAAATAAAAAATCAATTTTCAAAAAAATAAAAATAAAAATTTTAAAGGGCCGTCTAGAACGTTCGGCAGGCCGTCCCAGACCACGAACAGGCCGTCGAGAGGATGGGCGGGCCGTTCCCGACCAGGGACAGGCCGTCGAGAGGACGGGTAGGCCGTCCTAGACCACGAACAGGCCGTCGAGAGGAGGGGCGGGCCGTTCCCGACCAGCGACAGGCCGTCGAGGAGACGGGCACCCCATCCTTTTGGACGGCCTTTCCGTCCAAGAGACGGGTAGGTTGTCCAGAGGACGGGTATTCCGTCGAGGAGACGGGTATGCCGTCCAGGAGACGGGTATTCCGTCCAGGAGACGGGAATGCTGTCGAGGAGACAGGTATGCCGTCCAGGAGACAGGTATTCCGTCGAGGGGATGGGCATTCCGTCGAGGGGACAGGCAATTCGTCGAGGGGACGGAAAATCCGTCCGTCCAAGTCTCGGGCAGCGGTGTAATTATTTCCCGAACTTGTCGACGGCGCCCCGAACCCGTTGACGGCGTCCCAACCCTGTGTCGGACCTCTGTGGACGTATCGGCCGTCCATTCCAGGGCTGTCCCACGCCCTGGACAATCTGGATTCGGGGGGGGACAGGCTGATGTTATGTTAATTACCCTGCCTAATCGGGTCAGTAATTGGGGGGTATAAGTGAACTTTTTTGGATAGTTTACGTGCTTCCTCTTTTGAGTTGCACTGTCCGAGCTTAAGAAAGCTTTGCTCTGCAATTTGAGGGGAGGTGTTATACATTTGACATTGTTTTGCTACATTTCAGTTGCCTTCACGCAACAGAAGGCAAAGCAAATTGTCATTGTATTCGCATACAGTATCGTGTGTGTCATTTTCCAGGTATCAAGAATGGACGCAAAGGATGTAGCAGGAGGTTCGGGACCTGGAGGTGACCCCTCAGGAGGTTTGGGACCTGGAGGTGACCCCCCAGGAGGTTTGGGACCTGGAGGTGACCCCCCAGGAGGTTTGGTACCTGCAGGTGAACCCCCAGGTAGAAGGAAGAGAGGAAACAGAGCAACCTTGGATTGGGGCACACTTAATGCCGAAGAGGTTATGGCAAAGCCTGGGTGGTTGGAGGCAGATGGCCCATGGACAAGAGTGATATGTCGTCAATATATAGATTGGGCCCACATCAACCGCCATTGGCCACACGACCGGTACGAGGTGCACGTGAAATCTGGCGTGGTAAATATTGACCAGTGCCAACATCCGCACTTCAAGAAGAGGATGATTGAAGTATCATTAGCACTTTGGGGGGCAAGATCCAAGAAAGACGGGATACTTTCATTGTGCCAAATGGCATATGGGGAGGTTTTTCTTGGCAAGGATGTAGACTGGAGCAGCTTTTTGGGCAAATCGCGGAATAATGCATTTCCAAATCGAACTCGCCACATTGCACCAAATCCTGCTGTGCCATTGTACAATGTACCAAATCCTGCCATGCCATTAGCTGATGTCCAAAATGTGCAAATGGACGTGGTTCCACTGGCGGAGTGTCCAGGGACGGAGTTGATGGAGGTAGAAGTTGGTCAGGGCAGCGGTCCAGATGTCAACCAACAAGCTGTGATTGGTGGAGTGCAAGCTGACGGTGAAGAAGTAATTCGCTTGCGCCAATTAGTACAAACACTGCAAGCAGAAAAAGAAGAAACACGACGACAACATGCTGCAGTGTTGGAAGTTCATCATGCAAGGATGCGGGCCGTTCAAGATGAAAATGTGCGCCTCATCGCACGTGAAGCCGAGCTCGTAGAGCGTGAAAGGCGGGTCAGCACAGACTCAGTTCCACCACTCGATCTTGTAGTGGAACGTGCTACATACGGTGCAGATGAAGACACACTAGGCCCAAGCAATAGATCTGAGTTTGTGCTGCAATCACGATCCACTTTTCCAAGTGCAGAAAGTGCCACATTGGATATTATGCGTGCACGTGCTGAGCGAGTTGAAGCAGAGCTTGGAAGTACTCGCACAAACATAGAAGAATTAACAAATGCCATGCGTGCTTTGGAACTTCATGCCAACAACGCCGAGGCAGAGGTGGCGGTGGTTACTGCAGCTCGAACAACCTTGGAGTAGACCATGACCGCATTGAGTGCTGAAAATATGCGGTTGGTTCAAAATCCTCAGAAGGAGCAGAGGCTGCTTCAAATATGCAACATGAAGTTGACATGCAGCTTAGCGCTAAACGAGGCTGAGCAAATGCAATGTGAAGTGAGGAGAGTGGCTGCAGAATTCAATGATGGCGGTCAACGTTATTTTGGCTTGACCTCGTGGCCTCGGGTGGTAGAAATGTTCACCGATGATTTGCCAGTGTATAGGGAGAATTCAAGCATCGATTGGAATGCCCATCCAGACTTGGAATTCCAATATAATATCGATCGCCAACGGTACGGGCCACCCAACTACGATGGCATTACGCCACTAGTGTGGCCTTTCGTTCCAGATTTTGTAAAAGATGGAACAACATGTATAATGTGCCAACAACCGTTTGGCCCCGAGGGTGGATGGAATCTTGGTACATGTGGCCATCTATACCACCCCGTGTGTCTTATTCCACACATGGTCACCAGAAAGAGATGTGCGCAATGCAGGGCTCCATTTCATGCACAACTGTACAAAATGTTTGGCCTTCAAGACCACATGCCTGAACATTACGAGTACAATGAAGAAAATTTACCGGGCCCCGGTAATAGAGTACATTGAGGGTCCGACATGTCATGGCTTTGGAAGTGGGGCCACCACAACCAACACCTCCCAGCAGGAACGGTGGCTGACATACCATGGACGAGTGACGCCCAAGTGACAGAGGTGATCAGGAGGGTGTTTGGAGACAGTGATCCAGGGCGTCGACTATATTTTGGTCAGATTGCCGGTGGACATTAGGACCCAGAACGCTTAATTTTTGTACGCGCATCACATCCACAACGCATCATGTTTAACTCTCAAGGCAGCCAGTCGGATTTGAGGGGGAATTAAGCTATGAAGAAGAAATGGCGTACACTGAAGACAATACCTTCCATGAGCCAGCCCTCGTGAATGACATTTTTGGGCACTTACATGATAGATATGATATAAAAGCACTTCAGCTTCTGAGGACTTTCGAATCGCAATAAGAACTGCAGCGATTTTTGAGAAATAGCATAGCACGCGGCGTTGTAATTGAAGATGTAGACTAGATTGTGTATAACTAGATAGATGTATAGAATTAAATACCGGAAGTTGTACAAAGTGAACGTATGTAATTATGTAAAGCCTTTATTAGTTTACCATGTACTTCAACGGATTTATAAAATATGTACATTTATTGTTTTCTTTCCACCTCGTGTATTGTTGCTTCGCCTTTGTCAATTTTTGTAATCTTTTGGACCTTTTTGTAATAGTATAGAAGAAGCTTGTATGTTTAGATGGTAGGTAAAAGAGTGTTCTATTTTATTTTTGCTGAAGCCCTAAAGTTTGAAGTCCATTTTTTAGCCCAAAACACCCTAAACCACCACTTTTGCTATGTTCACCTATGAATTAAATTTTTCAATTTTTTTTTAATCGAACCAAAGGATCTTGTTCTCCACTTGTCTTAGATGACGTGATAAAAAATTTGTAATGTTTGACTGTATGGATTGAAAGTTATTAGCATTCGAAGTGAAAGAAACAAATTTATTTTAAGAAGTTGCTAGGATTGCCCGCTCCACAAAAAACCCATAACTTTTCCATTCCTAATCCAAATGGGATGAATGAAAGCCTCCCATTTAAAAAAAATATAATCCAACTGGAAAAAAAATATACAAATTTGTATTTCATTTTTTTGTGGATTTTTTTGTCTACCCGGAGTCTTGGACCGCCCGGTGTCCCGATCTCCCCTGTTTGAGGTTACTGTGGCATACCCTTTGCTCCTAGGCACCGATTGGAATAGAAATTGTATTATGAATAAACTCATAAGTTTATCTATCATTCCATGTTATCATTCTTATGAAAAAGTTTTCAAAACTTTCAGTAAAAAATGAGATTATAGGAGCCTATCGAAAATCCATTTTGTCCCTGGCAGAAAAGACAATGAGTGTATGTTACTTTAGGAGCTAAGAAATAAAAACAATGGAAATTCTTTACCAAAGCAAGAAATAAGTAACAAATTATTTGATTGCTTCATATTTGATGAAATCTCCTTTAAGTCTTTAGAAATAAATCAAAAAATAATTCACGTTTTGTAACTTTTGTTCTATTAGTTTTAATGTTTTTTTAGTTGGACTATTGATTGACTACTCCCTCATGTCTATTTTTAAATCCAAAGTTTACAAATTAAAGTATTGAACATTTTCCATTTTTTCTCAAATGGCATTATGGAAATCAAATGATCAAAGTTTAATATCTTGCAATTGCTAACTTGATAAGGTCACACTACATGAAATTTATTTGAAAATCAATTGAAATAAATGACTTTATGAATGGCGATCCTATACTTGAAAGTCTTAAAATGAATAGATTCTAATTTTTTTTTTCATTTCATTTCAAGGTGAACATGGAGAAATGCCAACTTGGATTTTTTTTTGGCAATAATTAGCATAGGGCCTACATGGCTACATGGATTAATATTTTTGAATTTCTTGCCATATAGTCAGTGTAAAATCAATTTAGCAACTTCTCTAATTAAAAATTCAATAACAAACTTTAATCCCTAGAATCCTAGATGCCCAAGGCATGTTTTAAGCTTCTACAAATTTGCTCTAAATTGAACAAAATGTTAACATTTTGATTAGGTGACTAGGCGTATCAATTCCAAAAAAATTGTAACCATATAAATTCAAACAAGACATATTAGGGGCTCATAGGTTGCTAAAACACAACAATATCACTTATAGAGTAAAAGATTATAATGTTTGAACATGAGGGTGTTAAAACTACAAAAATGATGTGAAGTCTTCCAATCCTCTTTTCAGTTTTCACAAGTCAAATTAAAAAAATTTTAGACCAGAAAAATATGAGGTTAAATTGCCGAACATGTATAACCCCAAACAATTTATGGCTTTTAAAAATATACTCCATATTTTTTTTTAAACTAAAAAAAAAATTTGAATGTGATTTTTTCTCCAAGATCTTGTGTTTTCGAGGCACATTTCCAAAAGCTCTCAATGCTACAAGAAGTCAAGATTGCAATGGGTACCCTTGCACAAAGTCTTGAAACGAAAAATCACTATCATTTATTTTTAAGAATAGACTATTGATGCTATAACTAGACTTCAAGAAGAACTTACTAAAAATAGCAACTTGGATACTACTAAAAATAGCAACTTGGTTAGGTTTTATTTAACTTCAAAGTTTTGCCAACACCAGATTTGGGTGCTTCGGGCATTTAGGCAAAAAATCCAATCCCATCCGTCCAGTCTATTTTTCCGTCCACAGAACCGTCTAGTTACCCGTCCAGATGCCCGTCCACCCGCCCGTCCAGTTCCCGTCCACCCGCCCGTCCAGTTCCCGTCCACCCGCCCGTCCAGTTATCCGTCCACCTGCTCGTCCAGTTACCCGTCCACATGCCCGTCCAGTTTTCCATCCACATACCTGTCCATCCCGCCCGTCCAGATACCTGTCCACACAACCGCCCCCCCTCCAGATGCCCGTCCACCCTCCCGTCCACATGGTCGTCCAATTTTCCGTCCAGATACCCGTCCATCCCGCCTGTCCAGATACCCGTCCATCACGCCCGTTCCGTGCCTGTCGACGGAAGCTCGCCCATCCAGCGCGCCCGTCGGCGAAGAACGTCCATCCATTTCCGTAGTTTTCATCCTCTGTCAACGGTTCTCGTCCAGATTTCATTCTGACGGACGCCGGGGTTGAATCCTGATGTCCGTCCGGACATCCTGACGGACGGACAGGACGTGACGGGGACAACCCTGTCTGCAACTCCAAGTCCAACTTCGGTGAGGTCATTGTTAACTCCAAAAGAGAAGAGAGCCGGCGAAGTACTCTTATGCAAGAACAACCAAATTCTGAACTTCCTAGTCTGGAACAAGACGAGTTGAAACTGTTAGGGATCTAAGAAAACCAAAACATCAGTTACCAACGATAAGGAATAAATTTTTGCATTTGAAGGATATCAATAAAGATGGATTGTGAGGTACCTTGAGTTTGGGATTCATCGGGCAAGAGCATGGGAGGTCATTTATATCCCACCATTCTCTAATCAATTGAAAGTTGTAGCCATTGGCATACGAAAGGACATCTGTGCGAACATTTACTTGATCTGGAAGAAACAACAGCAAGTCGCCAGTTGCGTGCATGAATTTCTTGGAGAACTCAAACACAGACTCCAACTGTAGCAAAAAGTACTCATTCCAAGAGGGAACGTCATAGCTGTTTAATGAAATCCCTGGAATCACAAGTCCAGACTTCAAATCCACGACAATAAGGTCAAACCCACTATGAGGGCAATGTATTGAGAGGGCCGTGTCTCCAGTCTCCATTTTCACCTGCACACATATTTACACGTGAAGGTGCACTAAGAAAATGAAAACTGAAGATAGAAAAATGGAATAAAGGGAGAATGAAAATTACCTTGAGAGCAAAATTGTTAAGTCCATCTAGACTTGGATGATGGTCAGGTAACTCAGCCATCATCTTCATGATGGAAGTATTTGCGACAAAGATAGAAGACTGCAATGGCGACGGTGATGATGTTGCTGATTTCCCTGAAAGCACCTTCCACTTCAATTTCTGTGTTGCAAAGGATAGAGGACTAAATCCTTCATCTTCAACTGCAAAAGGTGTTCTCTGAGCATGGAGTACACCTCGATTTGCTGTAGGATTGGGGGCATTGTTGAGGACCTGAAAGTCCTCATCCAACCCAGCTGCGGCAAATGATGAAGTGGCTGCTGCTAATTTGGCATTAGCATCTGCAATAGACGCCTCTACAAGTCGCTTCATGTTGGCCTCAGCAACAACAATAGCCGCCTGAACTTTTGCCGCGGTCTCAGCTTCCATCGCAGCCTTCTTTTTGACAACATCCGTGTCGGCTAAATCAAGTTGGATACTATTTCGGAGGTTGATGTCAAATGATGCTGGCCTGGTCACTGGGCAATCAATGTACCAACCACATTTTTTCCAGTGCTCTCTCTTCCACTTTGCACCAATGGCATTAGTAATCATGCAATTCTCAGCTTTCATGTCAAGATAGCTAGTAAAAAATGCAGGTACTTTAGATAGTGCCTTCCTTGGGTACAATATGTACATGAAATACCTGTACAATACACGTGAAACAGCCTTTGATAGTCCCACTTAGAGCTCAGGTGGGTGGTTTTTGTGAACCTTTTTGTCCTTGAATTCGTCCTCAAACGCCAAATCCCACAGCTGAATTCGCATTTCCTCCACATAGTCCGAAATCGATTTGATGGGAATTTCACCAGGCGGGTTGTAGTCAATTGTGACATCGATATCGGATAACGTTGCATCAAAAAGCAACTGCACTTCACTCGCAATCTGTAAAAAAACAAGAAAATAAGAAAACTGACACATGGAGAATTTCTTTGAAATCATGAATGTGCTGGTTGAACAAAATCCACCTGACTCCACCAAGTAGCTTTATGCAGCCACTCTGGAAATGCATGGTCAACAAACTTGAACTTTGGGAACTTCACAGCCTCCCGTAGAGATGCCGGCTTGTTCCAGCGCTCAAGCCACTTCACCTTCATAGAATTATCCATGGAGGATGTCCGCAAGATACCAAAGCTTCTCCTGAGACATCTCAGGATCATCTTCCCGACATTCGTAGTGCTTTTTAACTTCTTCAAGAAACTGGGGGCAGGGTTGTCTATCCGGACGTGACGTGGGGTTTTCACGTCCGGATGTCCGTTGGCGTCAGTCCGGACGCGTCCTGACGCATCAGAATTGCGTCAGGATCAAAATTTTTTTTTTTTTTTTTTTTTTTCTAAGGACGGCCTGTCCGTCGACCTGGACGGACCGTCTGTCCACAGGGACGGCCAGCCGTCAACAGGGATGGCCAGCCATCAACAGGGAAGGCCGGCCGTCCAGAAAAAAAAAAGATTTTTTTTTTTTTTTTTTTTCGAGGACGGCCTGTCCGTCGACCTGGACGGACGGCCGTCCACAGGTACGGGCCAGCCGTCCACAGGACGGACAGACTGTCCACAAAAAAAAAAAAATTTTTTTTTTTTTTTTTTTTTTTTGATTCTGACGGACGCCGGGGTTGAATCCTGACGGACTGACAGGACGTGACGGGGACAACCCTGACTGGGGGGTTAGTTTGGGACCTGCAATCGGAAGTTGTTTCTTCAGTTTAGAATGAGTCTCCTTCTTTACCTTATCCACTGCCTTTCCAATTGCCTCGTGCAGCTTCCCAGTATTCCACTCAATTGACTTCTCTGGGTATCTCTCTTTGAACCGCCTTGTTGCATGTGCAACGGCTTCACCTAACTCTTGCTGGAAACAAAATTAACAATTGGAAAAAATAAGCGTTTGGCACGAAACAACAACGAACACGATATCGGCGTCGTTTTTTGAGGTCCGCTCGACGTGGAGACTGCAGCCCTCAAAAACCATGGCCGATGTCGGCTTCAGCCTTCGGGGGTCACTTTCTCCAACAATCGAGGCCTTCCAAAAGCAATGCCGACGTCGGCGTTGCTTTTGGAAGGCCTAAAACCACCCAAATCCTGTTTTTATCCGAAATTAATCCGAAGCAAAATCCTAATTTCCGCTACGCAAAACACAATCAATCATCAACTACTCTAAAAGGCCTATTACAATGTACCTGCCATTGCTCCTGCTGTTTCCGCAGATCCTTCCTTGTGTCTGCTCTGGTCCGAAGGCTCGCCTCCTGCGCACACAAAAAAATTTCAGTCAAATGGTCGACTGTGCGGTTCAACAAAACCGCGACACCCCAAGCTATCTCATGCAGCTCATACAAGTGCAAAATTTCTGAAATGTGAACATGACAAGATAAATCCACCTACCGCCCAAACACACTCAATATGCACTCTCAATACTCACAATCTCACATCAACGCCTCAAAGGAAAACAAAAACAAACGATTGCCCACAATGTCACTTCAACACCTCGAAAGCATTTCACTATTCACGATTAGGGCCCACGGTTGGCAAAGACCTACCAAAATGCAGTTTCTGAATTGCAGTAAAGACACAAGTCTCGGCCTCACAAATATGAACGGCACCTCAAAAAAATACTCTAATGATACCTCCCCAAGCTATCCAAATACCTGCTGTAGGGGTCACGTCTTCATTTGGCCCCCCATCGTCAGCGTTGTCGCGTCTACCATTGTTACTCCCGCTCTCACACGCCCTTGGGCTTGAAGAATTTGGATGCCCTCGAACTATGGCGCTTTCAGCTATTCCTTGTAAGGTTGTAGAATTATCTTCCTGCATTTGTTTATCCACACAATCAATATCTGGGAAGTGAAATACTCTGGTCGTCTCTCCTGCGTCTAATCTCCTTGTGTTGGATCTCAACTCCCTCATCTGCCTCGACCTCTTCAATTGCTTTGGATTCGTAAAGTAAAGAACTTTTTTCTTTCCTTTTGGCATACTTCTACTATGTGATTCCTAGCCAATCTCTACAAACAGCCGCCCCGTTACCTTCATCTATATATGTTCTATTCTAGGATATTAAATTTCATCATTCCACAATTAGGTAAGCGCCTTGGTGCTAGGTATTAATTCCATCCAAATCCTCCGTCAGTACTGACATGATCTCATTATATTAATGCTTAACCAAATAATTGAAGATTTCATTTAGACTAACACTAGTAGAAAAAGGGCTATCAATTACTGTCGTTTATGACTGCATAACCAGTTATTTAGGACACTTATGACAACAAAATGACTACTACCTGATTTTTGAATGAGAGTAATTTCGGACGAGTAATTTCGGACAAGGTAGTCATTTATTCTTTTTCATCTTATTGCTGATGTGGAAGTTCATTGGGGTGTGATTATATGGGGAAGCTGACTTGGCAAGTGTTTGACGTGGCAAGAACACGTGGAGGATTACTATTGGCTTGTTCAGGAGTGACATGGCATATGTTTGAAGCCATATTTTGCTGACGTGGCAAAATTGCAATCACGGGTGAGTCATTCAGTAGTGCCAATGTGATTCAGCTGCTGTCATTACTGAGTCATTTTTTACTTGGTTCCAGTCATTCTATAGTGATTTTGAGGTGCTTATAGAGTCATTGTTGGGAATGGTGCTGCCGAGGAAATATATTGAGCGTGATCATTTCACTGTCATATATACGTTATGGAGTCATATATCAAGTACGTAAGAGTGATTTCTGTCCTCCATACGGTTCTCTAACTAGCGCGATTGAGTCATTCTGAGCATGGTTACTCCTACAAAATGACTAATACCCACTCATCCACGACAGTGGAATAACACTGGTTTCAAGACAGAATGACTTAACAATGACTGGGATTACTAACTACAGTGCTAGTGCGCCAGTCATATGGTCGAAGACCATTACACAAAAATGACAAGAAAAACATAGATGGCAATAAATATAATTCCCCCCAAAAGGGTCACCCACTGGGTTTGGAAACAATGATTACCAAATTGTTCAAGAAAGTGTTTCTCATGTATGGTGCTCAGTTGGTGCAAAATGTAAACAACAAAGTCAGATCTCCACCTATCATGCCTTCATGCATACCGCCTGAAATTAAATGATGTCTTCAGGTTGCAGCCTTAATGAATTTCCCCTCCCAAAGTGCTGATGAACCAACAGCATCCTTCACCTTCGTCTGCTCATCGTCCATGTTGGGAAACATCAGCGATACCTGTGGCCATATGGCATCCTTTACATTGACTTTGTAACGAGAGTTAGGAATTGTGACAAAATGGAACTTGTCCTGTCCTCCGACTCCGCTGATGACACCTGATGCTACACTCTGTTTGGTATTCCTTGGATTCAGCAGGAAAACTTCTTGCCCCAATACAAACCGCACAGAAAGGGAGACACCAACTTCCATTAGAAACAGCTTTAGGGGCATGGAAAAACAATTCATCAACAAAATACCTACAGTACTGCACTATCAGAGTAGCAACTAGCAGGTCCGAACTCAGTGACGACTTGTTATTGGCCGTTTACGTAGAGTCATTACGCATTTTCAATGCAGTTGATATCTAAAAAATAACTATCTAGTGACTAAAAAATGACTACACAGTGACTATGCAGTCACTATGCAGTGACTACAAAATGACTACACAGTGACTATTTAGTGACTATACAATGACTAGCCACAAAGAAACCAATACTTCCTAGTAATAAAGTGTGTGAACACAAGGGTTCCACAAACTGGAGAATATAACATCTTGCCTAAATACATTTCAATCAACCTATAACAAAGAGAACCTAACAAACAATAGAAAAGATGATGTACTGGACTTATCCCACTACAATACAACTAGTAGAAAGAGATGCCGGAAACAAAAAATAGTGATGGGAATCACATACATTCACCAAATCAGATTTTGAAGCTACAAACACATGGAAAACGAATACACAATTGAGGAACCCACTCAATGAAGACAAATACCTTTTGAAGGCCACAAAAAATTGTATGTGAGGAGGCATCTTCCTATCCCAATACATTCTGACTATTGCAATGAGAAATAACATAGAAATATAAGTAACAGTCTATATCCACTGATTACTATAAATTCTATCAAAGCAACTGGGGGCATAACGAATTACCTTCTCAGTGCCCACTTTCTTTTTGGGGGGGGGCTTCGTCCTTGTCTCTCGCTTCATTGATTTCGTCTGCACAATGCCACAGCCACCTCATCAGTTTAGTGAATGAATGCCAGGTGAGGGGACACCTTTGAATACAAACCAAAGAGATTCGCAATTCCCCTCACCTGGCAACTGTGAGGCAATGACAGTGGGAACAGCACTGAGGTCTAAATTATAATCCAATTGGCACTGTTTGCTATGCACTTGAATGCCCCAACAGCTAACCTGTGCTGCATCCTCTTCTGGTGCTACAGTTTCTTCCATGGAAGACTTCAGTGCCACCTTTTGCTTCCTGGGAGAAGCACGGACCCGAGTTTTAGGGGCAACTGGACTCCCCGAGGGACTCAGCTCCACTACTACGGAGTCTGCTCCAACCTTCTTTGGTGCAGCAAAATCCTCTTCATTCCTCTCAAAGACCTTCTTGACTTTGCGGGCACGTGATACTCTTTTGGAGTCCGAGGCAGAGCTTTGTGGATGAACTCCTTTCTCCACATTATTTGTTGAGTCTCTTTTGGGTTCTGCTTTGGAGGTAATTACCTCCAAAACTGGAGGAGGGCTGTCCACACCCACGGCATGGTCCATCATCCCTGCCACTACTTGGTTTGTTGATGACGGCTCCAGTGTCAACAGAGGGCCTCCTAAGCGGACAAGGGCAGAAACAGTTGCAGGGGTTGCTGTGCTCACGAGGTCAGCATCTTGTTCTCCAAGAGCCCCTTCCTCCATCACATCCTTCTCTAAGGAGGGAGTACTTTCTTTGGGCTTTCCAGCTGAAGGCCCATCCTTCAATAGGTCGGAATCACCACTTCCTTCAGACACATGCATGGATACCACCGCTGCAGGCATCTTGAATTGATGATTAGGCACAAGAGCAACTACCTCAAAAGCAGAACCCACTTGCACTTGGGTTTCCACATCAGAGATGCCTACGCTTGGACTAAATCCTTCTTTGGATGAGAACCGCTCCATGCACTTCTTCAGCATGCTCTTCATCTCATTCAAAGAAGTTTTGCTCTCCGACTGATTGAGCAATAGTTGTGTCATTTTGCCTTCCATATCCTTCTGCTTCTCCTCCAATGCTGTCAATCTAGCTTGATGCGCACTTGTCAGACCCTGCATAGAGGTTTTAGGGGACCAAATGATTATCAAAGATAGTATGCGAAGAACTCAACTTCATGTTCAACGTGCAAGTCTACAATGGATTCCAGATGTAATTGCAAAAGAAAGAGATAGGCTGTATGTATAGATGCCTAGGACAGCTTGCGGTACTAATTTAATATATGAGTCATACCGAACTACCATCACAGTACTGAAATAAGGTCAATTACTATTGCCTAGTTCCATGACTGAAAAATGATACATAAATGACTGAAGAATGACTACTACATGACTAATGAATGACTTTGAATGACTACTACATGACTAAAGAATGACTTTGAATGACACATAAATGACAAGTGAATGACTTTGAATGACACATACATGACTAATGAATGACTTTGAATGACACATAAATGACTGCAAATGGGTCTGTTATAAAAGAAAAGGCTCATGTTACGTATATTGAACAAAATATAACTAAATTCAGTAATGGTGACTTCTATTACCAGAATTCAGAGTAACTGAAGCAAGACAATGAACTACAACTTGAATCGAAAACCTACCGATGGTTTAGGGTCCTTTGGATGTGATTCATGCATCGCATCCGCAATTTCTGTAAGGCCAAGGCTGCGATCTCTGCCTTCTCTCTATATTTATAGCACACAATACATTGTGAATTTGGATCAAAACATACATAAAATCATGTGTAAAATATGCAGAAGTGTGAACTCAAAAAAATGCTTTGGAATCACCAAAAAAACTTACCAACTGAATTTCCTTCCCTGCTCTTCCCTTCCTACCCATCCAGTTGTAATCCTTCACATGGGCACAGGCGTTGACCATCTTTGTTGTTTTTGCCATCTGGAGTTCAGTCTTCCAGTATGCCATCAATTTATCCCACTGCGGAGGGTCTATATGCAGCGGGCACACCTCATTGCCGACCATGAATTTTGCTTTCAGCCTTGCCCTTTCAGCCTTCATGTATTTTTTGATAGCAGCTCTAAAGCCATGCACGCTCAAAGAGTACCCGATGTACTCAAAGTCTGCATCCAACGTCTCACGAAGAATTGCCACTGCTGCAGGGTTTTGAAACGCCCAATCCACCACACTCATGTCGAGAATGCGTGGAGTGCTTACGCGGACGACATTGTCCCAAGCATTCTTTCCTTCATAGCCGTTATCAATCTCCCCTCCAACCTTCACAACAAGTTGGTGAGGCTTCTTACCCACCGTGTTTCGAGCTATAGCAGAGGTTTCGTTTCTGCGCCGCTTTTGTCGTCGAGAGGCTCTCTCTACACTGTCCGGGGAGCAGCCCTCATCCGCACGCGATGAAGTTGGCCAAGAAGGGTGGTAAGGGAGAGAAGGTGGCGGACACCCCGCATGCCAAGGCTGTGATTGCATACTTGGAGGCGGCATCCAGTGCGACTGCATCCATGGCGAAGTCCCCCAGTATCCTGGAGGCTGCATCTGGGAAGGGTCGACGTGGCCTCCGTGAGCTGCACAAGTTGGCCCAGCTAGTACTGCAGCAGCCCTGTCCCTGGATCGCTTTCTAGTAGTCAAGGCCGGTGACGCCTTCAACTCTGAATCTGAAGAATCGGTCATATTCTCTGCTACTAGCAAAGGCGCAGTGAGTACTACTGCTTGCAATTGAAGATACAAGCACACCTACGCTGATCTACGACAGCAACTACATTCAAATGAACATAATCGCATTGATATATATGACTAAACAAAGACTTGTCTATAACTACAAAAGAACCATAGAAGTACTAAATCTAGACGACTACAAGGATGCATTGGATGAAGACGGCCATTAGCTACTATGCATGCCAATGGAAGAGGCATCTTCCATTTTATTTCACTATATGCACAACCGCTCGCAGCTACCAATCATATTTAGCCTCATTTCCTAGAACGAATACCAAACCAAAAAAGTAGCCAAACTTCAAAAAACATACGGTGGAAAATAAAAAACACTGTTCTAGCTCCGTGAAGCGAGTCAATCCATGAGCTACAGAGACACTGCCAACATGGACTTAGATAAAACACGGCAGACACTAAAGCAAAGGCACAATTTCCCGTTGAAATTCCGTATGGTTTACACACAAACTTAAAATTGAACTGCAGATGCATTAAACTCTGCACATCACGGTACAGTCATCCAATTAGCGATAGGTAGCAAAAACTCAAACAAATTCTCCTTTATTGTAGTTTACTCAGCCACTTGCAAAGATTAATGATAAAGAAATGGAGATACAATCTAAAGCATGCTTCTACCTATACATTCAACTAGCAAGAAAGATGGACATCATATAGAATTGCATAGGGACTCACTTCTGTCTAAGAAAAAAGGCAGGCAGGCAGGCAACCAATGAACTCCAAAAACTTAAAAACAAAATGCCATACTTGGCCTAACTTATAACTAGAAATAGCTTGGACATCTAAGAAGCTAGGTAATGCTAATCAGAAGGCAACCAGAGGAACTACGGATCAAAGGCAAGCGGCAAAACTCAAACAACGCCGTTTCATACTTTCTTATCATCATCGGCACCCTCATCAGATTCTAAGGCACTTAAGAAATGCAGTGGTGGTGGCAAGCTGTGGATTAGTGGCAAGCGAGCCCACCCAAACAACCCCGTGTGATCATCGGCACCCTAATCAGATTCTAAAGCACTCAAAACGTTATTGCAAACAGAGGAAGCTACAGATCAAAGGCAAGCGATAAAACTCAAACAATCCCATTTGCTAAGGAGCACCCTAATCAGATTCTCATGCACTCAAAATGTTGTTGCAAACAGCTAGAGGAAGGCACGGATCAAAAGCAAGCGATAAAACTCAAACAACCGCGTTGGAGGAGCACCCTCATCAGATTCTAAAGCACTCAAAAATTGCGGTGGTAGTGGCAAGCGGGGGATCAGTGGCAAGCGAGCCCCACCCAAACAACCCCGTTTCATCATCATCGGCACCCTAATCAGATTCTAAAGTACTCAAAACAGAAAGCAACCAGAGGAACTATGAATCAAAGGCAAGCGATAAAACTCAAACAACCCCGTTTCATCATCATCGGCACCCTAATCAAATTCTAAAGCATTCAAAACAGAAGGCAACCAGAGGAAGCTACGGATCAAAGGCAAGCGAGCCCACCCAAACAAACCCGTTGGAGGATCTGCACCCAAATCAGATTCTAAAGCACTCAAAACGTTGTTGCAACCAGAGGAAGGCACGGATCAAAGGCAAGCGATAAAACTCAAACAACCCCGTTGGAGGAGGAGCACCCTCATCAGATTCTAAAGCACTCAAAAATGCGGATTCAGTGGCAAGCGGGGGATCAGTGGCAAACAAGCCCACCCAAACAGCCCCGTGTGATTATCGGCACCCTAATCAGATTCTCATGCACTCAAAACAGAAGGCAACCAGAAGAACTACGAATCAAAGGCAAGCAATAAAACTCAAACAACCCCGTTTCATCATCATTGGCACCCTAATCAACTTCTAAAGCACTCAAAACGTTATTGCAAATAGAGGAAGCTACAGATCAAAGGCAAGCGATAAAACTCAAACAATCCCATTTGCTAAGGAGCACCCTAATCAGATTCTCATGCACTCAAAACGTTGTTGCAAACACCGTTCACCCGGATTTAGGGCAAGTGAGCCCACCCAAACAACCCCGTTTCATCATCGGCAGCCTAATCAGATTCTAAAGCACTCAAAACTTGCGGATTCAGTGGCAAGCTGGGGATCAGTGGCAAACGAGTCCACCCAAACAGCCCCTCTGATCATCGGCACCCTAATTAGATTCTGATGCACTCAAAATAGAGGCACGGAAATGCAGCTGCGGATTTAGGGCAAGCGATAAAACTCAAACAACCCCATTTCATCATCGGCACCCTAATCAGATTCTAAAGCACTTACAAGCCCACCCAACCAGCGAGAAGCCCAATTTTTTACCTCCTGCCTCAGCATCGAAGTCGGAGGGTGTCTCCTCCTCCGTGTTGAAGTCTTCACTGCTCCTCGCCATCTGATGCGCCGGCTTTCCCACCTCCAAGTGTCCACTGCTGTCCTGCAATCCCCACTGAACTTGGAGCCGTGATGAGCGACAGACGGGGTCGGCAATTCCAGTGCTGAACTTCAGCGCTGGCCTCCTTCCCTGTTGCTCTTTTGCAATACTGTCAAAACTGCAAAAATACAAGCAAGAAAGCGCACATTCACTCCCACCCACTTGATGCTACTAGGAGACAGTAGTCAGAATGGAACACAGCGCAGGAATCCCAAAACACCGGTGGTAGCTTTTGCGAAGGAAAGAGACGAAATCTTGGCCGTCTGTCTGAACCGTAGAGTGATGGAGATTAAGGCACGTGGACAGTAAGAGAGAGGACGTGGCGACGTTTTATGTAGTATTTCTGGCTATAATGACGCAATCGGAACTTGTAAATGATTAAGTAGACGGAAGCTGCTTCGTATATGACTCTAGAAATACACAAATAACACTTAGAAATGACTGCCGCCGAAATTCCCGCTAAAATGTAGTAATCATTAATGCTGATATTTGAATGCCAACACGGCAGCAGGTCTTGCACTCCCAGACTTCTATGGTTTACCCTGGAAGCTCAAGAAACTGAAGTTCATGGTTAGACTCACTGCCTCTTTCACTCACAGCCTTTTACAGTGATCCCTAGAAGCTCAAGAACCTGAAGTTCAGGATTAGACTCACAATACAGCTGCCGCCTCTTTCATTGGTCCAAATCGTTTTTCCATCTCTTTGACGTTTGCATCTCTCCGGAGCTCATACTCTGATTTCTCAGGAGTGCTATTGTCTTCCATACTCATAGATGTGGTCACGGATATAGAGAACAGTGAATGTGAAGGGGAGTGGTGCGTTCGAGCAGGAAAGGCTGATGAGTTTGCTGCTGAGGGAGAAGCTAGAGCTGATCGATGAGCACCTGAAAGGCTGATGAGTTTGCTGCTAAGGGAGAAGCTAGAATTGATCGATGAGCACCTGAACGCATAGAGGAGGTCGACCAGATCAATTCTAAAAGCAACCAGCCTAGAAGGTATTGCAAAACTGAACCCTCTCTTTCAGTCATAGAAGTTTGGTGATGATGACACAATCTGATTTTGAACTAGCTAGCACTCAAGTAATCAATCCTGCATGCTGATCTTGTTGTAATTTGATCTCAAACTGTATATATGGATTCTAATGGAGCAGATTAGGTGGCCATACTTGTGATTACAAAATCTCATTGATGGAACAACCACAATTAACTTAGAAAAAGATCTAGTATGTCTATTCAAAACTTTACCAACAACAAGCAATTGCTGTAAATTTGAAGCTGTATAGTAGATCATAGAGAGGAGGACTCACTTCTTTGTATGCTGCTTTGACCTATACACCTGTGGCTACATGGAAGTGTCATGAAACTAGAAAACAGAGTTCTTTGGTAGCCTCCATTTCTATAATGACATTTCAGCAATTATGCACTGGATTGCAGAGGAGCAACAAAGAATTGGAGAAATGTGAGTTCAGTGACTTGTCAAAAAGAGAACTTCTATAATGTTGTTTGTGTGTACAGTACTAGCCTAAGAAGGGTTCGATTCAAACCAGAAGTTCAGTGAGCAACCAGAGGAAAACTAACCTGTACAATGCAGGAGTCTGTTTAGAAGTTATAACCACTGCCATGTCAGAGCCTCCATATAATGAATGCACTCATAAATGAAACCCACCGCCGTCTGTAAGTAATCTAGAAGTCATTGTAACTTTAAAACAACTATTGTAGTCCTTGTTTATGACTGCTTCCAAGCCTTGATGTAGAAGTGAAGTGATTTTATAGTCATTTTTTGAAATATGACCGTCAAAATGACTGTGTAGTTACTCATATTGAACCAAAATGAACAAGGTACTGTTGTTGCTCATTGAATGAAGATTTTGTATGATACTCTTGCTTGTTGAGAAGCAACAATTGGAATTTCAGATTGAATTGGGTTCAATATACAAATACGTTGTTGCAAACCCCATGTGCTTCATAAGAGCATGTGCATAGCTAGTAATTGTAATTTTGTAAATTAGGGTTGTCTTATAGAATATTTTTGGGCACAAAGCCTTTGTCAATACATTTGTAAGTTCCTATAGCAAAATTTTAAGCGTGTTGTATATAAGTAAGTAGATGAAAGGTGATCTCCAATTTCTTCACGAAAAAGCCTTCAAATTCATTGAAGTGGTATCCACTACAGGTTTTGAGTAATTGTTTTGAGTAATTCATATGAATCCAGTGAACATAGAGAACATTGAAGCTTATTTCTTCAATAATTTTTTGATGAGGTTTGTCCATTTGCTGGCTTGCATCCCGTGCAGGTTTTGCAGGTTTAGCCTTCCCAATCATTTCATCTTTTGTACAGCATGCAGCCTGCAAGTGCACCAGTGAGCGACCGAAGGAGGCAACAACTACGAGATGATTGCCTATGGGTTCGCGAGGTGAATAGAGCTCGATTGCTGAATATGGAGCGTATGCATTGCCCATGTTCATTGTGTAAAGGTCGACGGACATTGCTGCTTTCCAACGTGAGACTTCACCTCATCCGAAATGGTCGAAGTGCTGCATTTCAAGTGTGGAGAGGTCCTGGGCACCAAGATGCATTAGATGACGAGTGGGAGGATGCTTTTAGAAGGTCAGCAGATAACATTGAACCCATTTTAGATGAACCCATTGATACTCGACAAATGATTAATGACGCGTTCGACACAGCGGACGATCCTCCCGATTTGGAAGAAAGAGCTCGTGATGCAGTCATGGATGCTTTTGAAGTTGTTGATGCTGTCCAGGAATCATTTAGTGGCAATGCCAATGGAGGTGCACAGTTCGTGTTTGCTGGTGGAGGACCAGATGCTGCTGACGAAATGGATAGTACTGAACGTGCAGAAGATGTGGAATTTGATCCAATGGTGTTGGAAGATGCTTTGCACGAGTTATATGTTGGAGCAAAGTGTACAACACTGGCAGCCACAATATTGGTGTTGAATCTATGTACTGTACACGGGACCAGCAACTGCTTTGTGGACGAGTTGTTAACTATACTACAGAGTCACCTTCTTCCAGAGAAGAATTCTCTTCCAAAAAATCATTATGCAGCAAAGACGTTAACACGAAAGCTTGGCCTATCATACAACAACATTCATACATGTTCCAACGGTTGTGTGCTTTTTCAGGGAGAGCATGCTGCTGCCAGGGTTGACAGGACGTCCGCGTCCACGTCCGGCGGACGTAGATGTTGACCCCCGGACGTCTTTTGAAGTCCCTGGACGGGCCGTCCGATCGGTCGGCCCGTCCGCGCGGTCGGGAGGCTCGCGGACGGGCCCTCGGACGGACAGGGCGGACGGCGGACGGACGCGATCGAGCGGACAAGATCGCGCGGACGGGATCGTGCGGACGGGACGTCCGCACGATCTGCCCGTCCGATTCTGGGCCGTCCGATTCGCACGTACGCGTCCGCATTGCCTGGTCCGCCTTCGGACGCCATAAATAGCGCGGCGGACGGCTCATTCCTCACAATCGTTTCCCTTGCGGAGTGGGTGATCCAGTGCCTCTCAGTGGCTCTGCGCGCCCCTTTCGTTTTGGTGCGTGAACGATTGTGCTCGGATACTGAATTGCACCAATTTATTTTGGTGATTATTTGGTTTTGAAGGCCTTGTTAACAACTTCACCTCGTTTCATTGGCAAGTGTCAAACATTTTGTTAAGTTGTTCTAAAGTTTCATGTGAACTTTGTCATCAAATCATTTCATTTTAATCAAGGTTATCATGCCTCGCAATAGTAGTTCAAGGTCCAGTAACAAAGGCAAATCCCAAGATATGAACTGGGGAGATTGGGCAAATCCAATGTGTGTAGCTGAACCTGGATGGGAAGAAGAGCCCAAGAAGGTTTGGGACTGCACAATGTGCAAAAAGTACGTCAAAATGACGCACCTCTCCAAAATGTGGTCACAAGAAAGAGCAGACAAACAAGTTCAACGCTGGGAAGGACAAATTTCCACGTACGAGAGCCAACAGTTTGTGCACCGATACGAGGAAGTAACGCGGTGCGCTGAGCTGCCTGACTCCAAACCAAATGTTATGAATTACTCTAACATGGCCATGGTTTGGGCAGAGATTGTACTCCACAAAGATGTAGATTGGCGCACAATTTACGGGAAAAATGTTGACAATATGAAGCGCACTGACGCTATTATTTATACGAGTTGGACTCAACCAAGCGATTGTATGCGAATGTGGTCCAATCGAGGGCAGTTTGGATTTCCGCCGGTTGTATTGCCGGATGCTGAGGATGAATGGTCGGACGACGATGATGTAGAAGACAATCCAGCACCCGTAACATTTACAGTGGGACATGAGCGTCAAGAAGCTCGGGAAGACATCGAGTTCAATCAACAAATGCAAAAAGCTATGCGTAGGAGCATGGAGGATCGGGGTCAACAACACGGGCATGACAGGTCCTACCAACATGATCGTACTGCATCTGGTTCACAAGATGGTCAAAGGGTCTTACACTACGCTAACGACCCCCGAGGTGCTTATTACAGCCCAGAAAGAAGCCATGGAACCACACATGATTTTGGATCTAGCCAAGGAGGCTCCCAATACTTGTCCGGATCTACTACGGGTGGTTCATATGAGCGTCACACAGGCTCTCGTCATGTCGAACCAAAGCAAGGAAGGTCTCAGCACCGTGATGTAGTTCCTCCTCCAACTTTTGGAGGTCCTTACTATGGAAATCCCAATCAAGGAGCTACGCCAAGCGACTATGAATGCACTTGGGGTGGAGGACCATATCTTGGCACTTATGGATCCGGTTCCACACCACCAAAACGTAGAGATGACATCCATTCAGATTCTGAGTAAAGTAGGTAGAGCTATTTTAGTCGTTGTCTCACAATCGAGTGGGCCTTGGAATCTTTTGTTATTGGATTATGGAGTGTGGCAATCATAGTACAAACATATCGGCATCTCGGCGAATAGCATTTACGATTTTACGTACTAAAATATTTTGATGTAAATATATTGTATTAAAATGTATTTGGAGGTTGGTACTTGGTATCATCATAGCGGTATTGTTCAAGTATCAACTGTATTGCTTTTCAATATAAAAAATATTTGCGCATGACCAAATTCTATTATCATTATCCCCTAATCGTTTTTGACTATGTTTTCACCAAAAACGTTCCAAAACTGCCATTTCTAATACTAGTGTCAAACTGTAGAAAAAAAACATTCTTGGACACATGTAACCATAGGATCTTGTAGTAAACTTGTTTAAGAAGATGTGGAAAAAATTTCAGAATTTTCCACCATGTGGATTGCAAGATAATAGTGTTTGAATTGACAAAAATCCTTTTTTTGTCCCTGCGAAAAAACGGGCAGCTGCCCTTCACAAGGTCACATTCATATGAAAGAATGTTCAAAATGGTGGTTACTCTTTGGATTTATTCTTGAAGGCAAGTTGGCTACATGCTTGAAAATTTTCAGATCATTTGGAATTGTACAACATATAGGAAAAAAATAGTAAGTAGGAAGAGGTAGAGAATGATTCAAAACACTAAATTGTGAAGAATTTATTTATGGAATTGAAAAATGCCAATCCAACGGTTGTAATGTTGTAATAAACAATCTACACCCAATGTTTTTGTTTTTTTTCAAAAATATTGAAAATTGAGTTAAATAAAAGACTTCAAGTCTTCAAAGTTTATTTTAGAGTTGAAATTCCATAACTACCCTTAAACTAAGAATCCTCATAACTTTTGACTCATAGATCTAAATGGAATGATTCAAGCTTCCCATGTACATATAAATCTAAAGAACCAATTGGAAATTTTTATTTTCTTAAAAAGTGATTTTTGAAGAAGTTTTTTTCGCTGCCCGTGCTGCCCGCCAAGGACTGAAAATGACATATCATGCAATAACTTTTTAACCATGTAGTCTAAATGTATGAAAATTGTTGGGCCTTAAAGCTACTCCTCGGGCACGTGTTGTATGAAAATTTCAAAGAAAAAAAATATAAATTTCATTTGTAGTGAGCTGCCCAAAATCGCTATGTTGCCAAAAAAATCACTTTGGTCTTTTAGGGGTTATATGTGTTCAATATTGATTATACAATTTTGAACCCAACCAGACCAAGCTAACATCCATCAACAATAATTGTTGCATTGCACTTCTCATTCAAGGATTTCAAGCAAAACATATGATGAATGCATAAATAGATGGTAGTCATTGGACATTGGAAGTTTCAAAACACAAAAACATTTCAAAACTTTATATGAATTATAAGGGTGCATATATATTGGCATACATTGATGGTGCATATATATACTAGAAAATCCTTGCACACAATCATGCAAATTTATGTACTCGCCTCTACATTTACCTAATACTTTTATAGTTCTATCACTTCTATGTCGTCCACTAACACCATAGACACTAATATGAGTGGCGGAAGTGTTCATCCGGAATAAGCCAGTTGTAATTATTGGTAAATCGATGGATGATTTCGGACAAGCTACCGCAAGAATCAATCACCGAATCACAAAGGCGCTCCAAGTAAAGGTGAAAAATCCTTGCCAAATCCTCATGGCTAAATCTTGTATGTCCTTCATTTTCCCGATGTAAGCTCACGTAGTCCGTCGACATGCAACCATTGTTGATGGCTTGAGCTATTCGACCAACCGCATATTCCTCCGATTTACGTGATAAATCCGGTATCATTGACACATCCGCGTCTCTTCGGTGCAAGTATGCAATAGAAAGGTCCACCCACCACCTCTTTTTCAAGGTCTCAGTCCGCTCACTCTGAGAGGTGAACGTGTACAAGGACTTCATTGGTTCATTACGTAAAGTAGTCATGCCCCAATCGCAAACTCCAATGTAAACACATGACTCATCATTGGGAAAGTGAAACATAATGTTGTCCAGTGAAAGATCATTGTGCAAATGTCCAGCGCTGTGCACTACATTCATGAGGTGCACCAATGCCCATGCAAGCTCCGTGCGCTTCTTCCTCCAACAACCAAGAAAAAAAGCTTTCGTCACCTCTTCCGGGGTCGGTTGAGAATAAGCCAACCGAATGCCAATGTTATCGGGATATTCCTTATCCAATTTTAACATTTGCTTCAATGATCCGCCATTCCACCAATACGAGTACCCTTCGTTTTGCGTTGCATGAACAGCAAAAAATCGGATAATTCCATCATGTGGAATTCTCACTGCCATTGACTCGTTTTGGTGTTCCAACCTTGCGAGCGGAGGTCGTATGCGTTGTTGATGAGATACCTTCACTGCGAACTCCCAAAATGTGGGTATCTCACGACATCCTTCAATTCGGACCCTTCGAATTGTTGCGTATCCACCCCTCAGGATTTGATCATCTTGTGGAATCACCCTTGCTGTTTCCGGAAGCGCTAAGAGATGTCGTCGCCCACGTTGCAACTCCACAACTCCCTCATCACTATTCCACCAACCCATTGAACCTCGCCTATTTCGATTCTTTGCAAAAGGGGCGCACTGGCAAACAAACAAGTCTGCCCTCAAAATGACCTGTTCAAAAGCGCCATCACCTACGCGGTGTTGCTTCCCGTACTTCTCTAAGATCACCTTTGCATTCCACAATGCATCATGGACCTTGTTCTTCAAAAATTGTTGAAAGCCCTTCTTCTCCATTTCATGAATCCAGTAGGGTACGTTTAAAGCATCCGTGAACTTCTGTGCCATATCTCCCTTGAATTTAGCTAGGCACTCGTCTTCATACCTTGCATATTTGGTATACAACGACGCAGTGGTTTCCGACTCATAAAAATTGACAATGCATTCAATGAGAAATGCTTTGCAAGCGACAGAAGGAGCGTCCATACTCGCCTCACTGTCCGACTTCACTCGTTTGTCCTTCGCAGCCTTCTTTGATCTCGGCATTGTGATGAAATCACGTTTAGAAGTGCACTTGCAATTTGTAATCCACAAGGCAATATATGATTTGCCAAATGATCATACGCGAAATGTAGAAAAAAAAACCAACAAGTATCCCCTAGAAATCACACTCTTATCTTCCCTTAGAAAGGAGCCAATGGAGGATAAACCACCAAGCTCTCCGCTCTCTCTTACATGACACAAGGGGGAAGATAAAAGTGAGGAGCGGACGGGCCGTCCGACTCTTTTATCCAAGGCGGACGCCTCGACCGTCCGCCTGATCGGACGGACCCGACGAGGCGGACGGATCATCGTCCGCCTCGTCAGGACCGTCCGATCAGGCGGACGCCATCTGTCCGACACATCGGACGGCCTTGGTGAATCGGACGGCCGCCGTCCGCTCTGGGCCGTCCGACCCTAAAATCGAAGGCGGACGCCTCGCCCGTCCGCCTGACTGGGCGGACGAGACGACGCGGACGGACAATCGTCCGCCTCGTAAGGACCGTCCGATCAGGCAGACGCCGCCCGTCCGACTCATCGGACGGCCCCGATGTATCGGACGGCTGCCGTCCGACCTGGGCAATCCGCCTGATCGGACAACCCCTCTCAAGTGGAGATCAAATTGAGAGATTTTTCGAGGTCGTCCGACCAGGCCGACGGCTGCATCATCTGACTCCTAAAATGACCTTGACCAGCAAATAATGACAAGGATGGGAAAGACAAAAATCTCATCGACATTCACTTTCTTACTTAAAGAACTTGAATCATTAAATAGAACTCCAACGTTTTTTAATGCAAAGATCTTCAATTTTATACACTAAGTCCTACATCCTAAATCCTATACCCTAAACCCTATACCCTAAAACCTAAATCCTAAATTGTACTCTAAAGTTACAAATGTAAGAAATCATAACTAATTAAAAATATGAAAACAAATGCAAATTAAGTTCCTCAAGAAATATATGAACCATCTTCAATTAAGAACTTAACTTGAGGATTCTTGATTGGGTTTAGGTGTTTCTTGAATTCATAGCACGCACAAGTTCGCAAATAAAGCTTTGAAGTCAATTTTTTAATTTCTTATGTGAATATATTTTGTTAAACAAATTCAACAATAGACATTTTATGTAACTTTATCAACACCATTGTCCCACATTAGTTGCATGAATTTATACCTCAAAGAATTCACCAATGTGCAATTGTGCATGGAATTTAAAAATTAAATGTTTACTTCTCTAGCTTTTCTAAATTGGGATGTTTGGTCATTCAACCCTTTGAGGAATATTCACGTACGTCTTTCACCTTGTGCATTTTAGCCAAAATTTAGGCAATTGAGTTATGAATAAATGATTAAATGTGAAATGTTTAACCGCTACTTTTTAGGCACCTTGGCACCTTGCTTAACTACATTTTTTTGCGATGAACCTTTTTAACTAAAAAAGGCTACTCTAGTGATGGTGAATGTCTAATTTTATATGATAAACAATTGAGTTGAGAATCTAAAAAAAAGATTTTAAAAAAGAAACACTTAGTTTTCACTCATTAAAAAATTGTTAGGTAGAAGTAGATTCAAGATCGAAGGAAAAATTAAATCATTAATAGCTCTAAGATAGTAAGATAGAATCAAAATATACTAATTTCCACTCTGAGATTATTCTAGCAAGGAATGTAGACCTCATGAATTTATTTTTTTGATTTTAACTCTTAGAATTCAATTCAAAAATGAATACTTCAAGTTATTTATTCTAAAAGATACCAAAAACACTCAGAAATTTACAAAAAATATTGAGGCCATAGGAGCCTGCCTAAAAATCTTACATCCATTTTGTCCCCCGATGGGACAATGGGACTTTAGAGAATTAGAGGTTAAACTCAAAAGAACTATACATTCATTTTTTAAAATTTGTGAAGTAGAAATTGATGCACTATTAAATGAAAAATAATACGCTAATAACTTTTGGAAGAATTGAAGAATTGTTAATCCCAATAAAAAAAATATTCTAATAGACAATTAATATTCTTTGATATCAATTTTGAATAAAGAACTTTGAATTCTAGAGACATAAGACAACTCTATATGCTTTTTCTAACTTCATAATCCGCACTCCGCAAGACCGCAAGTCCGCAACATATAAGTTATATAACTCCAAATGATTTTTGACAACATTATTTGACATTGAATGGGGCAATTTCTTATAAGTAGGTAATTACTAATTAGGTATCAATCTATACTATCATGACCAAAATGATTTTTTAATATTACATCAAAATATTATCACACATCCATTTTCAAAATACACTTTTAATTTGGACAACATTTATATGAATGACATGAACCCGCAATCCTAAATCCTAAATCCTATATTAGAACTTTGCATACAAATATCTTAGAAGATCGTGACTTTGATGCAATAGTATTATATAAGTACATAGCAATTGTTTTTAGTTTCATGACATTAAGTCGGGTTTCGCTTACTTCGACAAATTTCTTTATAAAAACAATTATTTTAAAATTGAGATGTCTTACAGTATATAGTAATATATGATTAAAATCCAAATAAATTTTTGAATATAATTAAATCTACGATCTATCATCAAAAATTTAGGAAAAAAAATTTAGAACTATAGGTAGCATTTCATTTTGATCTTTCAAGATGGTCATTTCAAAATATCATTGAGATGTTTAATTTCAAGATTGCACCTAAAAATATGATGTGCACATTGAAGAATGAAGTTTGATGTTGGTGCCATGAGGAGTTCAATGTCTTTGAAGTATTCACATTGGATGCTTGTTGTCATGAAGGCACACTCTTTGGAGATGACCTGGCCATTTCAGGAATCCTATGCTGCACTAAATGAGAAAAAAACATGCACTGCCATGGTCCGATGGGTGGTCGGACCGTCCGCCCGTTGGACGGAGGTGATCAAGGCGCGAACGGGAGACCAGGCGGACAGGCGATTGGACCGTCCGCCCGTCGGACGGAGGTGACCAAAGCGCGGACGAGACACCAGGCGGACAGGCGGTCGGACCGTCCGCCCGTCCGCCCATCGGACGGAAGTGACCGAGGCGCGGACGGGCCACAAGGCGGACGAGCGGACGGGCGGACAGACGGTCTTCGCTAGTTTTAAGGTATTTGAAAAAAAAAAATTTTGATGGTGTGCACAACATGAATGAGCAAATTTGTATTACAAACTTAAAGTTCGAACAATGAATTGTCATAACATAATGTGTTTAGGGTAAAAAACTAAACACCCAAGTTTACATCTTCTCAATCTTTATAAACTATGGTTGATAGTCACTATCTCCTTTGACTTCAGCCCCACTACTATGACCTGTTGTATCCCATCCGGAATCATCGTCACTGGATGAATTTTGCATACTATCTGATGAAGATTGTACAATCTTCCCTCCTTCTTCTTGTACTTGTTTCGATGTGCTTGATCTCACTGGTCTACCTAACTTATGATCCTTTTTGACTTTTAGTCGAGACTTTCCAATACCTCCCTTAAGATTGTGGATTGGTTTCACCTTTCGCTTGGTTAGAGGCAGACTTGCATCAAGGGGGGTTCTACCTACATTTTGTTTTTTCAATGGAGAGATTGCAAAAGGCTCCATTATTCTTTTCCTCTTAGCTTTTTTAGACTCCTTCACCGCGGGTGGACGTGCTTCCGAACCTCCTGGAATGTTTGTCTTCTCTGCGGACAAAGCTTCCACTGTAGGGTTTGAAAATTTGATCGGAGAATGCTTTGCATGGCTAAAAAATCGACGAAACATAGACTCCAATGTTTGCACATCATCGTTGTCTGATGAAACGGATGGATTGGGATTGGCTCCAATATGCAATTCCTTCAAATTGCTCAAATGTTGTTCTTTGAACCGTGAGTCTCCAGGACCATTCAAAGTCGTGCTACCGCTTGTATATAGTGCATGTCGAGGACCGCTAAGTGATGGTAATTGAGGATCTCGCACGAGGTGCTTCATGTCTTTGGCGTTGCGGTGTGGCATTGGGCACACGGACTCCAATACACATGGATCTTGACTTCCCTCTATTCGAGGTGCTTGGGCATTTTGAATGCCGAAAAGTCCAATAGTTTCACTTGTCAATGCCCTTGGTAATTCAATATTTTGGTTGATCACATTTGTGTGGGACTTCACCCCACACTCTCTCATGTCTTCGTGTTGATCATTTTCTTCCGCTCCTACCGTTGTCATGGATGGACACTCGGGAATTCGAATCACTTCATCCATTTGGGGAGTTTCATCACCTATAACCATTTCCTCATCTTCCTCTGCTACCTTCGCATGAGTATTTTCCCTATTTGCTAGAATGTTTTCACTACGCAACAATCCGGTTCCATCTAAGTATTTAGCTATGGAAGGTCCACCTTCGTCATATTCACAGTCGTCCTCATCCAACGGAAACTTGTAAGGGTCTTCACAATGATCTCCGATGTCTGCATCATAATGAGGTGGGCTTCGAAGCGGTTCATCATCGAAATTGCGGATGCCGTGGTCATCTTCATCGTCCATGAGGGGATCAACTTCTTCACCGGATTCACCACCCTCGTCCTCCGATGAAGACAAGGCCGAATCCTCCGACTCGAGGTTCTCATCGTACCACTTCTTCTCGTCATTTTGCTTTGATGCACCGAGGAGTTTGGAATTGGTATACACATATACCAAATCCTGTGCTCTTTGTGGCTTCAACTTGTTCCGATATTTGTTGTGAACAAAAGAATAGCTACTCCAATTTCGTTCACATGAAGACGATGATACCGGTTGGGCCAAAATCCTCTTGGCAATTGGAGCAATGAGCTTCCCACACGCGCCCTCAAAATCCCACCAAGCATGCGCTGACAATTGTTGTTCACCCGGATCCAACATGTTGTGGAACGGAGGTTCCCTATGGCGGAAGGCTACAAATTCCTTCACCACCTTTGCATACTCTGAAGGTGTACATATTTGCATCAAAACGCGCTTGCATGCAGCCATAGCATCGGTGTCGTCGGCTAGTTCTTTGTCTTCAAGAAGGTAGGGATTCAAAAGTGCTCCTGTATAATGTAAATCGGTCTTCACCATATCACGTCGTTCGTAGAACGCCTTCACCAACGGGATGGCTTTATCCAAAGCCAAACAAAAAGGCTCTTTGTCTAAAGCGAGGACGTGCTTCTCTAGTTTCCTCATAATATGTAACACCTTGCCCATGCATGGTGTCTTCGCATCCAAATCACGAAGAGCACTGACAATTGGAGCTGTCACATCTTCAAAATTTTGACAACGATGCCAAAAATGCCCACTTAAAATGGTCTTCTTCACCCGTTCAGATTCTAAACGAGTTTTGGATTTTCGCGAGTGCTTTCTAGCATATTCCTCCCATTGCGAGTTCGTCACAGTTTGTTGCAATTGTGCTTTCACCTTGAGCATACGTACAACTATGTTGTAATTCGAGGCAAATCTTGTTTCCACCGCCAACAACAAGTTGTACTGCGTCGAATATTTCCAAAGTATCGCAAGCGGCATGTGCCTCTTCTTGAAGAATTTGACTATCTTTCGGGAATCTTTCACGACGTCATCAATCCATTGTTCGTTTGCCCAATCTTTTAGCAACAAATTCAAGGCATGCACCACGCAACCTTGGAAAAAAATGTGGGGATAGGTAGTAGATATCAAACTCCATGCTGCTGGATTTACAGCCGCATTATCTGTACTCACTTGCACTACGTTTGCAGGGCCCACTTGTTCTATAAAACTCTCTAATATAGAAGCCAAATATGGAGCATCTTTCGTTTTCCCAGTTGTATCCATCGATCCTAGGAATTGCTCACCCGCGGATGACACAAGCATGGCATTTATCAATGGCCGATTCGAAACCGAGGTCTACCCATCAATAGACAATGTGGCTCCAAACTTCCTGATACTGGTTTCTGTCCGCTTACGGAGATTGACCTCTAAGTCTACCTTAGCTTGGTCAAGCAATTTATGACGTAGATCATGGTATGATGGTGGGCTATAAGGTTGGTGAAACTCCGCCGTTTTCTTCACTGCTTCTTTGAAGGCTGGATTTTGGGCTACAGCAAATGGTATATTTGCCGCATAAAAGAAATTGGCCCACATTGCATTCAAAATGCGTTTATTTGCTTCGTCGAATCCCTCTACTAGCCTACTCTGTCTTTGAGGCCTACTACTTGATGTCCGCTGAGTTCCACGTCCACCTGATGCTTGTGTACTTGGATTTCCTTGGGAAGAACCACCAACATATTCCTCTGGTGCCGTGCATGAGTCTTCTTCAGTAGAGTTTACAGTGTCTCTCGCATTTGACATAGCACGAACAACCATAGGCATAGGTGTGTCGTTGCCATCCATATCGTGTGGAGTACCTCTTTGTGGAATCACTCCATTGCAACGAACAAATAGACCTCGAACTTCAGATGTCATTTGAGTACAAAGGTTGATTCCTTTGTCACGACTCCCTGATATGCCTGCATATCCCAAATGACTAAACATACGGACCGGCTTCTTGGCAAATACCAATTTGCAAGCCTGGCATTGTACTTTTCCATTTGATAGGGTTTCGTACCAAGAAGACCAATCCTTGGTCATGGTGGTTGTTTTAGGCTCTGTGTATTGAAACCCTAAATTCAAAATGTAATGATAACAATTGGGTAAAATCGTTCAAATGTTTATGCACAAAGCCTTGGAAAACAAGGCCCCCCTTTCCACTGAACTATGCATTACCAAGCAAGGGATACAAAAAATTGCAACGCCTAGCCCTTGGAAATCTTAACGTTCAGTTTCTTAGGAGTGTTTGCAAATGTCAATTTCAGGACTCTTATAGTCTTCATCTGTATGTGACCATTGAATATGGGGAAAAAAAATCCTCCCACAACGGTCACGCGGACGACGGACGGCTAGCTGGGCCGTCGGAACAGCGGACGGCGGACGCGAATCTGGTCCGTCCGAACAACGGACGGGCGGACGGCGGATTGAAGCCGTCGGATCAGCGGACGGGCGGACGGGAATCTAAGCCGTTGGATCAGCCGACGAGCGGACGGAAATCTGGACCGTCGATTCAACGGACGGGCGGACGGCGGACCGCGGACGGGCCAACCTAAAACCTGTCGGGCGGACAGGCGATTCTTACAATTTCGGTAAGATGTTTGAAGTGTGCAGACAGGCGAACAAGTGGATTACGCGAATAGAAATGTATGTGCAAATGAAAATGGGTGATTTGTAGGCATGGGATTATAGAAGATAACATAACAATAACTTGAAATGATTTTGTACAAATGTACAATAGGTATGATCTTCTGCAATAGGTACGCAAAAGAAACATGTTTGACAAATAAAGAAGGCAAAATTTACCATTATGAAAAAACAAATCCAAACATATTTGTATTGCATAAATATTTATACATTAATTAAAAGCAACTCATGACATACCATGAGTGTTGTGCATTACTAATATTGAATCCTCATGAGATTCAAATAAGTACAAAACAAATTTCATTGGTTAACCCCCTAATACAAACACTATTTTGTATCATCGCTACCGTTTGCGGAAATATGAGAGGCACCCTCTAACCCTCTTGTTCCTTAAATCTTCGACTTGCTCTACGAGTTTGAGGACCATCCGACCCGGAGGCTGTGCCCCCTCCTGATCGGACTTCTATGTCCACGGCGATGAATTGTCGTTTGGTTTCTGGAGAGTAGTCATCTTTGTCTTCCATCTTCCGTTTATTTTTCCTTGTGGGAGACAAATCTACTTCTTGTGCCTTTAACGCTCTCAAAGCCGAATAAATCTTTTCTATCATAGCATTTACCGCTTTGTCATCATCTCAAGGGGTCAACGAGATCGCTTGCCCTGTGCCATGTAGAAAAGTCCTCCACGTTGTTATAATGTCGGTGATCCTCTTATCAAATGCACTTGCCACCTCCACGAGTGCATGTTCTGTGCTTGATAGCCCATCTACATTAAAAACGGCACGAACTTGCGCAGCTTCTTCCAATTTTGATAAGAAGAGGGCCCTCCCTATTAAGCTGTGATTGTATGCTCCGTACTGCTCATTGAACTCTTGGGATGGTTGCACTTCTATCCAGACGCCATCTTCTCCTTTCCGCACTTCCTTTTCAAGAAATCGGAAGAACTTTTGATGTGAGATGCTCCAGTGTCCCCCCATGCTACGACAAAACAATTCTCGAGCCTCCAAGTCTTCAATACCTCTGGCCCGTGTCGCAGTCCGAATTTTTGGTTTTTAGTTGTTTATCTAGAAAACGGAACGGAAACAATCGATTAGTATGTAGGTTTTGTCTAGAAATAGCAGAGGACGGAAAATTAGGAAAGACATTGAAATAGTGGAGTAGTTCGAACGAATCCAATCCTAGTGGTGACACCCAGGAACCGGATTGGAATCGGACCCTTGGCCGGAAGTAGCAGAGAACCGGATTGGGGTTAGAGAACCGGATTAGGGTTAGACCGGATTGGTGGGACCGGACCGGTAAACGTCATCATGACGGGTTTTAGGTCAGGAGAGACTATAAAAGGCCAGCACCTCCTCAGTCGCACTCCTTTTTCCAAACTCCGTTTGGTGAGAGTGTTTTGTCGCGCTCTTCGTGTTTCGGCGCTTTGTGAGTGTTCGCGTGTGTGCGTGAGTATGCGAGTGTTAGAGGTATGTTGCAGGGTAGGTTTCCGGTTGCGTACCGATCGCTGTGCAGGATTCCAATTGAGATCGGAGAGAGAACGTGAGAACGGGACGTGCGGCTAGGACTGTGTGAGGTAGAATCGGAAAGGACTGTCTTAGATCTAGTCTGTGTCCATGCCGCAGCTTAGGCGGAACAGACCAGGCCCATCCACGTCGTCGGCTCCGGTCAAACTTCGGTAGGTCGTTCCGGTTCTCCCTTCGACAGAGGAGGAGATGGAGATGCTCCGGTTGGATCTCAATCAGATGGAGTGCCAGGGTTTGCTCGACAAACCCTGGGGTTTTAAGGACAAGCGGATGGTGAAGGAGATCCAGGGGAAGTGGACGAACCAGTTCGACAACACGATCCGCTGTGTTCCACATCAATGGACGGAAGAGATCTGGAGGGAGGTTTATAAGTTCCGGGCAGGAGGCCATGGGATGGCAAACCGGAAGGACGAGTACGTCCTGGGCAAGTTCCGAGGAGCGGTCAACCCCAAGGATGGATACGCGATGGAAGACTGCATCGACGACCGGCACCGGAAACTGTTACAGTTCCTGATCCCGATCCTCCATCCGGAGAAGCCGACAAGGGTGACAATCACCCTCGGCAACACTATTTTCGGTGCCCTGAGCGGTGACCGGAAAGCGGACTGGGCCCGGATCATGTTCGATCTGGTGGCCCAGTTGGCGACGAGGGTCGGAAGGAGTAGGCCGACACCCGTGTGTCCCTACCTCTTCCACCTCTATGAGCAACACCAGCTCCTTTTAGACTCGGAAGAGAAGGAGTGGAAGGCCCAGGAAAATCTCCTGAAATACGGAGAATCGGAAACGGACGAGGAGGAAGAGGAAACCGAATCCGAGACCGAAGAAGAAGAAGAAGATGAAGAAGAATCGGAGAGGCAGCCCAAGCGACACAAGACGACGTCTCCGACCGGAAGAGGATCTCCACTCGGTGATAAAACCGGAAAGGAGAAGACACCGGAAGGGGAGAAGGCAGGCTGTTCGAAGAAGGGTCCGGTCGACCCGTTCGAGAAATTGGTGAAGATCCTCGTCGACATCCGCCTGGACTGGGAGGCGAAGAGAATCGCCCTAAACCAGATCGGAGAGTTGGTGCAGGCAACACCGGATAGCAAGTTGCCAGGGAAGGTAGCGGAGTGCATCACCAATTCGGTTGAGATCCGGAAGCAGGAAGCAGAGATCCGTCGACTTCAAGAGGAGGTCGACATGTTGAAGGCGGAAGTGGCCACCTTCAAGGAAGATATGGCCGCCACCCGGATAATGGCGGACGAGACGCAGAAGGTGGCGAAATCGGTGAAGGCGACTTTCAGTGAGACCGGAAGCGTGGCAGTCAGGGCCAGACTCTTCGATGAGAAGGTCTTAGAGGAGAAGAAACTATCCGGTACCCGGATAGTCCGGATCCTGACTGACTTCACCGAGCAGGTGGAGAAGAATTTGGTGTTAGCACGAGGAGCGGCGGACCGGATGGAGGAGTGTACACAGAAGCTGACCGGATCGATGAGGGTCCACCTATCGGACATCTCCATGCCGGAATCATTTCCGGAAGTGCCAGACCCAAGGGAAGGAAAGGACCAGACTCCGCAGTCAAAGCCGAGTCAACCTTCCCAGACCGCGCCGATCAACATCGAAGACTCTCCCGGTTCTGACATGCCAAATCCGATGGCCGGAGAGCGGAACAGGAACTTGGAAAAAGTCTTCGAGCAATTGGAGGCGGAGCCCAAGAGTCCTTCGTTGGGGCGCGGGATAGCGATGTAGAATAAGTTAGGAAGGATAGGATAGGAACGGATCCGGATTAGTAATCCGATCCGGTAGTGTTAGGAGGACCGGAAGTTAGGATCCGGATTTAGGTTGACTTTTAACGGCTCTTTTTGCCTTTTGTTATTTTTGGAAGTTCTCAAAGTGTATATAATTCAGTCCTTGTGCTGAGGACTGGGAGTCTTTCCCTCTGCATCTTTCTTTGTGTTTTCTCCTTGTGCTTCTTTGTTGTACGATCTCCCATGTCTTGGCAGGATTATGCGTGAGGGAGTTCGGAAGGCGCGAGCGGATGCGATGGGATTTCTCCCCTTGGTGTTTTCTTGGTTCTAAGTGCATGTGAGCGGATAGGATAGAGTTGGGAGTGAACTTCAGTGCCTCAGCGCGTCTAGAGTTTGAGATTCCGGGTGAAAAAGCCGTTGTTAGGCTAGGCGGATAGGGAGGGAGTCCTTAGTCGCGCTAGAACTTCTGGGTGAAAAATCCGGTTGAGTGTCCGATCTCCTGTGAGGTCTCACCATCTTAACAGTAAACGGAAGAATTCTAGTTGACGTTGGAATGGACGGGTGCACTTGTAACCGCCTTAGCTTCGCACGGAATAGGATGACATCAGGGTCGTTGTAGTATTGAGAGGATCGTACGGGGGGTCTTTGTATGACCAGTGGACCGGATTGCAATCTGGATTGCTGTGAAGGACCAAACCGGATCCGTACTAGCCTAGGAAGGAAGAGATTTGGAAAGTGGGTCTTCAGCCACTATAAGTCACGGAAGGTGTGGTGGGCCTAGCACTCTCAAAAGCAAGCGGCGAACCCTCTGATGGCTAAACAGAGGTAAAACCAAACCAGATAGGAGAGGAAATGGTTGTGAGTTGTTTAGAGCGGATTGGCCTAGACGGATACCCGGACCGGAAGAGATAGGGTCCTTGGGTTGTGTTGGATTCGATAACCGGAAGACTAGCTGGAATCAGAAGATAGAAAGAATCCGGTCCTTTGTTTTCTGGGTATTTGAACTTCCGGTCATAGAAGGAGGACCGGAAAAGATGGATATTACTACTGACTTGGCTTAGTTCGTTAATAAGGCTAGATACTTCACAGAATCTCGTGGGTTCGATCTTTAGAGTCGCTTTGTTATGCTTTAGAGTGGTTTTTGGGAGTATAACATGGGAATTGCTTATCCTGTGCTGCGACAGCCCGCAACTCCACCTCTCTATTGCGCGTCATCCAGTCAAAGTCATCCAATTCGTCATTGTAGTTCTCACAAACATCATGCATGAGTTTTTCCGCATTCCAAATTAGAGGTCGCCCCCAATGAATGTAATTTTGGAATAGAAATGGCTTTTGGTCAAGTGGAAGGGTCCATCGATTGTGTTCGTGGCTAGGGAGCATGCTCTCCTCGTGCCCAACCATTTCGTAAAATCTAGGGCTCAAAGGAGAACGACACTCGGAACAAACCGAACGAACAAGGGATGATTTCACCATGCACGTGATATGGTAAGTGTGGCGACAT